>JARFJB010001050.1:0-43705 GCA_036346205.1 Vesta saturnalis
AAACTACTTAATTACACAAAACAATATGTATAATAACAACGATAAAAATTATAAATTATCAATACGACAACTTTCTTAATATGTGCACAGTCAAGCAATAAAATCAACGTAAAGTATGACACCGAGTTTGAAAGTACGATTATTTGACTGAACCAAATTTTGTTTTGATGATCGGACTACAGTGTATCATGTAGGTACTCCTGTACAGTATAATATGATTTTTGTAATAACATTTTTTTGACGGTTTTTTTGAAAACTACAAATGACAAATTCTTATAATCACTAGAAAGGTGATTATACAGTTTACAACCCTGATGGTGAAGGCTAGTTTCAAATTTACAAGTTCTATGAATAGGATACAGTAAAAGTTGAGAATGTCTGGAAGCAGCGTTACAACACTGTCTAAATAATCTATACTTATGTTTATGTACAAATGACACACATTCGAGAATATATGTGCAAGCTAGAGTCAGAATGCGATATTTACTGAAATAATACTTGCACGATTTCCTTCTGGTAGATTTAGATATTATTCTTACAGCTGTTTTTTGATCTAAAAATAATTGCTGAGCATAAGTCGATAATCCCCAGAACATAATACCGTACCTTAGAATAGTGTGGAAATATGCATGATAGACATATAGTAGACAGTCAAGAGACATTACTGAGATTAATTTTCGTAAAGCAAAATTTGCCTTAACTAGACGTTTATGTGTGTTAAGTACATGTACTTCCCATGTAAGGGCTTTGCGTCGCTGTGATGTTTTAGCAATTCGACAATCGTTCAACTGCCAAAGAAACCTTACCCGTCTATTCGTACTTAAGGGTAGATTATTAGGGGGAGTCATCTCATATACTGTCACGAGTTCCAAGGATCTTAACTGGAAATATTCCATTCCAACTTGTTTTTCACTATGGCACGTTTTCTGATGTGTTATTGCAATTGAAAATGACAATAAATACTGTCACGTACTTCTACTAGTCACAGACGAAGATGCGACGAACCAGATACGTGGGCAATGTGGCTTTTATATGATTAATTTCAGTATGTAAACGAATAATATATATAGTATATATATATATATATATATATATATATATATATATATATATATATATATATATATATATATATTATATATATATATATATATATATATATATATATATATATATATATATATTATTATATATATATTGGTTCTTAAACGATATCCAAAAAACGACGTTTCGGCTGAATTGCACCAACCACATCAGTGGTCGATTTCTTGTGATTCGAATGGAAACAATATCTTGGTTGATCTCCTGTGGTATTTGTAGTAGCGGCTTCCAGGTGTTGCGAATCTGGCAATATTTTCACTTGTTAAAGTTTCTGGCGTCTATTTATGCGTCAACAAAAAATCATCTTGATCAACTCATCCATACTGTGTCAAAATCAGTGATCACATCCGAATGAAATTTGGAATAGATACTCGTAAATCCCGAATTCTAAGCGTTCGAGTTGGTAAAATTACACCCAAGCAAAGACCAGGATTTATGTCAATACAAGAAATGGAAATATATGAGCTCTATTAATATTTAGGAATGATTCAAAGTAAGCAAATAGGTCATAATGAAATGAAATGAGGTAAAGCTCAATGGTAAACATCTTATTAAGGAATCAACACCTACGCCATCCCTGTCATAGCTTAGAGCTTTTTAATTGTGAAGCTCAGAGACCTCAGAAATCTGCAAATAAATATTAGAACAACGAGGACTCAAGACAATGTCCACCATCCAAAGTCGTGCACTGAAAGAATGACACTTCCTCGAAAAATGGGTGGTAGGTTTCTGGCATTGAGTTGTTGCATTACAAACAGATTGAAAGTCTGCAAAAATACTTTACAAAGAAATCTGGAACATCAAACATCATTAAATCCATTCTAGAAGTAGACGAAAAATTAACACCATTAATCTGAAAACAGATGTGGTTGAAGTTTCCGGTACTACCGCTGAAGATCTTGATCAAAGAATTCAAACAGGTGGCTGATGGGAGGTGGTACATTTGCGGAAACTGATGGTTTTGTACTGGCTATACAGGGTGCAATAATAACAACCAAAATTATCTAAAACATATCGTCAAAGATCCCAATACACCTGAGGATCGATGTACATGTGGCTCACCGAGGGAAACTATTGATCATATTATCCCTGCTTGTCCAACTCTTGCACAAAACGACTATCTGAGAAGGCATAACAATGTTGCAAAGATCATATACTTACAGCTCCTTAAATACAATCAAGTCTCTGGTGACTCATTGCAACCTTACTATGAATATACACCTGAACCGGTGTGAAAAAGATGATGCAAAAATCTACTATAACAGAACAATCATATTGATGATACTAGAGAACATAAAGTGCCAGGCAGTCGTCAATAAGAAAATATGTCAGCAACACTGAGAGATATTGCCGTACCCCTCAGCCGCAATATGGCCAGAGCCAGGTATGAGGAGAGGGTCTCCAAGTATTCAGAACTTGCAGTGGAACCAAACATAATGTGGAACTTAAATAGTGTCAAAATCGTCCCTATCATAATAAAGTGTTGGTGTAATACCAAAAACACTACGAGAAGACCAAACTTCCCTTTACATGACGCCAGAAGTAGTGATGAGAATGCAGAAGGATGTGATTATAGAAACTTGTCACACAGTCCGTAAATTTCTCCAATAACCTAAAAGTGTTGAATCCAGCCGGACTTAGGTTTCTGGATCACAATATAAACCTAACTAACCGTAATAGCAAAATTAAATAAACATAATAATAGTAATAATAATGATATTACTAATAATAGCAATCGCAATATTCGGTCAGGCCGAAGTAATTATGTTACTTCGCTACGGGATACCGGGCGAGTCGTAGAGCCTGTAGCCATCTACCGCCCCGTGCATTTGCGGGCACACTCTGGAAGAATACACTGCAGCATTTTCTGCGTGGTGTAAAAATTACGTACAAATCCCATTGAAAATATGGAGAACAATATATTTAATGAAGTCTAGAATAAAAACGACGCAATGGGTTGTAGTCCACTTAAGGCTGACACCGCGTCGGACAGGTAAATTGAGCTGCCCCACGTCGTCATTATGCCAATTCCTCAAACATTAGTTATATGCCCGAGTCAACCTAGTACGTTTTGCCTAACAAACTACTAGCAACGCATGATTTAGACAAATAGTGTGAACAGTCACGTCATGGGGTACTATTACTTCATCACACAATTAGAAACCAAACCACTTCGCAGAGCAGAACTACAACGAATGCTTCCTGATAAATACTCCGCACTTACTAATGTCACAGTGCGAAGACTAATAGATCAAAAACGCGTCCTTAACAACACCAACGACAAATAAACGAGAAACAATAAAAAAGTCGGATATTACATAGCGAGCTCTAAGGATAATACAAATAATGCGCCAATGCTATCAGTACATGAGCATTATGAGCAAGTTGTATTGCGTCAAAAAAAAATTGATAACATCAATAACATAATTAGTGCTAAACCAATGTGTCTATAGAGTTATAAGAGGATACGGCTATGAATGGGATGGAAAGGCACAAACCCATCAAAAACAGACACATCGCGAAAACTTTGTGAGAACAAGTACACATTCATCAATATTAATTTAATGAACGAAATACTTAAGCAAATATAACATACATAGAGGAATTGCAAACTCTAATGTACTGTGTAGCTACAACAAACATAATGGAAAGAACGCCAAGTGAATCTAATTCTTACAGAAGCGGAAATCAAAAGTACAC
The DNA here is from genome assembly GCA_036346205.1 of Vesta saturnalis. NCBI lineage: Eukaryota > Metazoa > Arthropoda > Insecta > Coleoptera > Lampyridae > Vesta > Vesta saturnalis. The sequence continues at coordinate 3,802 of JARFJB010001050.1, forward strand.
ATAATTGAAAAGTTCCAGGTATCGACCATCATTTTAGGTACAAAAATGTACATCGCCCTCATATACCAAGTAAATTCAATAATTCAAAGCCCACGTACTTATCCAGATTTTCACACTGAGGGTAAAATATATATCAACCCGAAAAATGAAGAGACGAAAAATACAGAAAACTACCGACCTACTAAGTGTCTTCAAAGACGTTCAAACCTCAAATGAAGTGAGCAATGCCTACTTTTCTAACCAGCCGCCGCACCGGGGGAAAATTAAATTATATTCTATATTGCGATGGCATAAAACTGTATGCATCTTCACACACTCAAAGTTTGAAATAAATAAACGTAAAATATTACAAATAGGAAGAGGTAAAACTACACAGACACGTATAAATACCTCATCTTTTAACAAAATTTAAGAATAGACCACACACTAATAAAAAAGGGGATACAAAAAAGAGTAAAAGCAATTATTGTATAATCACACCAAATTCGTGCACAAAACGAATCTACTTAAGTAGAAAAATGATGAAGGAAGGGGATTAATATAATAATATATATATATATATATATATATATATATATATATATATATATATACATATATTTGCGGTGGCAGGTTTAGGTAATAAGGATAAAAATGGATAGGAAGTATAAATGAGTATATTACATGAGGATGAACATGCGGTAATGACAGGATTTGAGTAAAGGATAGAGAAAGACAAGTACATATAAAGGTTAAGAAAAATGAAAATATATAAAGCAGGTAAACATATGAAGTTAGGTAGTAGTTTTAGGATAAGTAGGATTAATGAAACAATAGATGTAGTAAAATAAGTTGACATACAGTCATATAGTAGATTATAGGGATAAAATATGCGACTAAACACGGTATGGGTAAAATTTCATTAGGAAATCATGTTAAGACCAAGTTAATGGTCTCGAAACCTTGATAATTGGGTTAATCAATTTAAATATTACTGTAGTAAGTACAGGGTAAATGTGGGGAGTTAGACATGAAAATACTGATATCGAAGATATAGGGAAGACGATTCAAGTTGGCGCAAAGCATAAGGATAGATTTAAAAAATAACATGATTAAATATGTACAATGATTAATAGAGCATAGAATAAATATGGTAGAGTTAATATAATAAGTAAAATACTACCTGTTGGTGGATCAAAGCTCATAATTACAGGCTCGAGACTAAATGTCAGATTTGCAAGTTTATAATATACACAAAGATCCCATGGAAGGTAGCATGTTGTTTATATCAATGCGAAGCAAAAATTAAAAAAAAAAGAAAAGAAAAAAAATGAAATGAATGCAATTTGTCAATAACGAATTTATTTACATAAATAGGGGTGTATATAAGTTCAGTACACATTTCAGACATGGGTGACACTCAGTACAATTGCAACTGAGGTTGTTTACATGTATAGATGTAAGTAAAATGCTTGTAAATAGGATGTAATGTATAAAAAGGGGTTATCGTAACTTAAACGAAGAGACACTCACCAACTAAGCGCCCATATATAAAGCAACAGTGAAAGTGCATTGAAAACTTAATTATAAGCATGAACAACACTTGTCAAGGCTGATAATTAAAAGCAGAGCTTGATTTGGGGTACTAAAACTTCGAAAGTGTGTTAATAAGCCCATGCAAGAATTGACTAAATGTGACAATATAGGCTAAATGTGAACATTAAAAATGATAGAGACATGTATAAAAGTAAGTTAAGAATACAGTTTACAGCATAAAAACGTTTTAAATAGAAATAAAACGGAAAAAATTATATCTGAGGTTAGCTTACCTAGAGGTTTCAAATTTTTGAAAATATGAATTATTTAGGATAAGATACACGTAAGATAAATTGTAAATCTAAATAATAAGAAAGTTTATGGATATCTAAAAGTAAGTTGAGGTAATTTAAATAAGTAACGAGGTAAAAACAAAAAGTGAGGTTAACTGAAAACCACAATAATTTTAGAAAAATTTGCGGAAATATTAATAAGAGAATATGTAGATAGGTGTTTTCCTATACAGTTTTTTGTGCTGAATCCGTGGAACTAATTATTTGCCTGAGAAATGTTTAATTTTTGAATTATTAGAAAATTAAAATGTGAAATGGTAAACGTAAAATATGCATAGAAAATATAGGTCGTTGGATTTATACAGGTACGTTTTTTTTGTGCTGAATCCAACTATGGAAAAATTAAGCAATTCACATAACAAATAAGAAAGTTATGGCTAATTTTAAGTTTTAGATAAAATGTAAAGTGTCAATTGTTTTGTAAAAAAGTCCAGTAATTTGAATTAAGCTAATGTTTGTATTGTACAATTTTAGGTATCCAAGCATTAGGTATAAAATCAAGTGCAGTTCATGCCTCACTCTCAGTCATTTGAAATGATTCAACCTACAGGCAGTCGAGCATGTACAATTGTGTTTTGTTAACTTAAAAAAAAAATTAAAACAACAAATTTTCTGATCACGTGAGTTTAAATAAATAGAAATTTTAACGTAATCATAACGGTATATATTTATCGGGAAGTGATATTCCGAAGCAATTGCTTTTATAACTAAACGTCGCGATATTAGTTACCGATTGTTGTTTTCAAAAGTTGTGTTTTGTGTGTCAATGATTTGTCTCGTGTTTACATCGGTAGATGTTTCTTTTTTGTTATTTATTAAAGTTCTCTTGTTACGTTGAACTCGATGTTTTATTTTTATTCCTTCCACAAGTGAAGTGAGATTAAATAATATTCAACACATTCATTTAGAACTTAAAACAAAAGTGGTTACTAGCTTAATAAAGCAAGAAGCAATTGAAGAATACAATTTATTCGAATAAGTAAGCCAATATTAAAATTCTGAGAAGTTATTTCAATTTAAATTAAACGTGAAAGTGTAAAGTGTATAGAAGATAACATCACGTACAGAAATCGATGGAAGATGGATGGACAAGCAACAGGGATATGGAATTAAATGCAACGATTCCAGACATCAACAGGAACATTATACGTGAGTCTTTTTTTACAAATTCCTTTTCATAACCCCATTTTTATATTGATTGGTTTCTTGATTGTTGTGTATCATTGTAATAAAATAGATGTATACGTATGTGAACGAGGTGTTGACCATATCTGAAATTTTAGTATGCAGCGTAAATAAATTTTTTTAATTTCAATTCAACACATTTTTATCGCAATGATCGAGTTTCTGACAAATTGCATCTTCCAGTCATTTGAACTATTATGCATAAGATTGATTAACCATAGAAACTTGTGTCGTAATACTAAAGTAAAATTTTATTGATGTAAGTTTATAAGTTTAAATTCTCATGCTCTTATTAATAAACCTGATTGAGTTAGTCCGAAATTATGAAAGTATAATAAAATCAATAAGAAAAATAAATATAAATAAATGTAATACTTTATGCCTACTGGGATCAATGAACCCTATCATCATCATAGTAAAAAGAGAAGAAAAAATTTAAAAAAAGGAAACAAAATTACAGGGTAAATGCAGAGTATACAGGGTAATATATATATATATATATATATATATATATATATATATATATATATATATATATATATATATATATATATATATTGAATATCTTCACGAAAAACAAGTTCAGGGGCGATTTTTACAAAAACGATCATTAACAAAGCAACCATTAGAGAGGACAAAAACTACAGTCCTCTTAACCTAGCACAAAAAGAAGAAGTCGAAGAAGAAAAAAGGAAAATATGGCTAAACAAAGCATTAGTAAAGACCCACACAATATGAACACGCAATACATAAATATGAATTATACCCTGAAACCGAAACTCTTGCACTAGCTGTACAAGATCAAGTAATACTGACAAAGAACTACCAAAAATACATAGTTAAATGAGCAATCGAAGGTGATGGTTGTAGAAAATTCCGTCTGGTCGCTGAAGCAATAAACCACATCACTTCAGGCTGTAAACTCTTAAGAGCTACGGAACGACGAAATAACGTTTGTAAGATAATACACCTTGAACTCACCAAACTTAGTAGTTTTCAACAGCTTCATCTGCCGTACTATAGGTATAATCCTGAAAAAGTGTCATAAAACTCAACATTTACACTATCCTATGGTGAACCTATCGTCACAGATGATACAATCCATGCTAATAGGCCGGATATAGTTTGGACTAACAAGCAGTCAGCATCAACATATTTGATTGATGTAGGTATTCCAAATGATCCAAATATGGTACATAAGTATAAAGAAAAACTGTAGAAATACCAACCAAGCGATGATTGAAAATACTCGACGCATAATAAGATATGAGTTGTTGTAATTAAGCGTTCAAAATATAGATGGGCCAGATCCTTTAATATTCGATTGTTTGCAATGCAGTAAATAATTTTTTTAATTATGATGACGTATGCTTTATTTTACCTGCACAGTTTTATCGTAACTCATATAAGTTCTATTTCTTAGGAGTAGGCAAACAACTTCAAACATTACAAATATTCTTTTATTATAATTTTTATATACAATATTGAATAAAAATTTAATTTATGTATAATAATAATAACAATACAATGCAGGATGATGATGGATCGGGCTATCCTATAAATTGTATTCATTAGTTTTTAAATGTAGAATAATAATAATAACTTACCTGAACAATTAACAAATCATAGTTTAATCACCATTTTGGCCTTACCAATATCGATGCTACCTCTATAAACAAGTGTAATTTGTTCTATGCATATTTGAAGATTTCGCACCTTTTCATCCATTAATCCTTTTGTTAATTTCTCCGGGAGAAATATACTATTTTTATCAATTTCAAAAGGTATTTTTGGCATATTGAATATTAATAACTTTAATATTTTTTAAACGGTATTTATAATCAATCGCTATACTACAAACTTTTAATACAGGTTTGAATTCGCCTTCGCCAACTAAATATAACTTCTTTAGAATATCCATCTTTTAGGATGTAATTTCAATAACTAAATTTATACAACTATTGTATTCAGTATTTATAGAAAATTCTTATCAATATTCATAATTCCACAGTATATACGCTACAACATACAAAGAGCAACAATTCTCAAAACATGTAATTATTAGAGGGTTTGTAAATCAATAGATATCACTTGATTACTTGTAATCCGTTGAAGTAGATATCAATGGAACAACCGAGAAAACAACATAATAATAAAATAGTGTATACTTCGTGGTTTAAAATAATTGATAGAATTGGTAAGAAAAGTATGAACCTTATTTAAGATGGATGCACTGGTATAGGCGAAACTACCTTTGAACTAACTAGTTTTGTTGATTGCAATTGTAAATACGTTGTAACGTACATCTACACTATGTTCATCAGACCTCTTTTGAATCATATTGAACAGGTATTTCGATTTCTGATACTTAATTCCTTTATATAAATACATTGAATGTATTACCTTTATTGTGCTGTATTTAACTGTTTCACAAAATATAGAGTAATATGAAATTTGTATGGAACAAGTGTACCTAACGAATGCAGGCATTTTGGATTTTTTGAAGTTTGATTTTGTATTGTAAAGTGTAGTAAAACACTGCACTACAATAGTCTTAATACGCTCATTATTGTTTTAACCCAGATATGCCCACCGTACTACATGTGGTACACTTACAACTTGTTCAATCCTGTTTAAACCTGCAAGTAAGCTGCAGTGCATGTGAGTAGATGTAAAAGTTATCGTTTGTAACTGCATAGTGATTATTATTAGCGGCTGAAATTTGTTAAACTGTGACAATGGCAGATTATGGAATACGTTTTTCAAGGTAAGGTTTTTTTGCTAATTTTAAATTAATTAAAATTTTAGTTATATATCATATAATATATACAAAACATGTAAGATTCGCGTAATGAAAAAAAAAATTTCACAAAATTATTTTAGAGTAACTTTTATAACCTTTATATTTTAATGTACTCTATAGGTAGTACGGTGGGGACTTATACAGTCACTTCATTATTGTTTTAGGGGATTTTCTCTGAATGAGGCATTAGTAATGTTGGAAGACGATGAAGATGTAGAGAATGTGGATTGCATAACCCTTTTTCCGCCAGAAAATGCTTGTGGAAATGAAACCGACGAAGATTCTGGCGCGGAAGATTTTGTCAATCTAAATAATTTACCTGGGTCGCAACTTCGAGCACCGGTAGAAATTAATTTACGGAATATATCAGACAACGAAAACAATTTGAGTGACTAGCTACTCATCTGAAGATGAAATGCCTCTTTCAGTTTTGAAATGTCGATTACGAACTAAAGTAACTAAACCCAAAAAAATAAAAAGAATTTATAAATGGGAAGACAATGACTTTCCACTTGACAACAATATTTTGATGATACAGATATAGCACAAGCGAATCTCGAAAACCCTGCGGATTTATTTTTTAATTTTTGACGAAGAAATATTAGAGACAGTTGTAACAGAGACGAATCGGTATGCACAACAAAGAAACCAGAATGTGTTGATAGAAAAGTCGGAATTGAAAGCGTTCATTGGCGTATTATTACTGAGTGGGTATATACAGATACCTAGGCGACGAATGTTTTGGGAATACGAGAGACTCTCAATGTATTGGTATCCGAGGCAATATCGAGAAACAAATTCGAATTTATTCTGTCTCATCTTCATATAGCAGATAATAATACAATAGATGCGACTGACAAATATGCTAAAGTTAGGCCTTTATTTATACACCTAAATAAAAAATTCTTAGAATATAGCAAATGCGAGGAAATGCATTGCGTTGATGAAGCCATGGTTCCATACTTTGGTCGCCATGGTTGCAAACAATTTATTTATGGGAAAGCCTATTCGATATGGCTATAAATTGTGGGTAGGGGCAACACGATTGGGCTATGTTAATTGGTTCGAGCCCCACCAAGGTGTAGCTACAAATATTAGCGTTCAGTATGCTAGTTACGGAGTTAGACCATCTGTAGTTCTGGAATACGCAGATGTTTTGAGAAGAAGGTAGCCAAATAAGCAGTATACGCATTTATTTTTTGATAACTTTTTTTCTACTTTACCTTTGCTGGAACTGCTTTCCATGAAGAACTTCAAAGCTTCAAAGCGAAATAAGCTGGTGGAAAACAATTAATGGATTGCTTTCTTGAAATTCGATTACTAAGCGCGTGGTTATCGATGTACGGTTTTTCTTCTCCTACAGGTCTTTGACGGATACTCTACGTTTAATTCGTTTGTGATTACAGGCACTTAGGTCTTCGCCAGCGATCTGGTGAATGCAGGTGTTTTAGAATGTAAGTGAGAGTAAGTGATGAGAGCTGCAGGTCTATACAGTCCTATTTAGCTCCCGTCGTCAGGTATATGGTAGAGTGGTGTGTGTTTGTACTCCCGACTGCTTCGTGGCTTTGTCCGTAGCAGTCTGGGGGTTTGTGTGTGTCGGTACTCCCGACTGCTTCGTGGCTTTGCCCGTAGCGGTCTGGGGGTTTGCGTGTGTCGGTACTCCCGACTGCTTCGTGGCTTGTCGTTAATCACAAAGATCGAGGATACCTATTTATTTACAAAAGGTTCGCGGTGCGCGCTTGCAAATACAGGGAGCTAAACTCGCGGTGGCTATCACTAGGTCTGCGGCGATTTACTTTAACGCAACCGTAACATGCAGGTTTTCTGGAACCGGAGTTAGTCTAACGGACTAACTAATACAGGAGCTAGTAAAACCAACTAAATAATTCTCGGCGGCGGGATGCGTTCACGCGGCGCGACGGAACTCTGCTACTGCTGCTACTGGTCTGGTCGGCTACGGCTACTGGTACGGCTACTTCTTTGCTACTTTTACTTTTCTACTATCCTTTAGTGAGGTGCGCGGCGCTGTTTTTATAGGGGACTCTCGGTAGGCGGTGGTGGCTTCCGTTTGGGGGAATCCTTTCTGTAATTGACGGAAATTATTCTGACGTATAAAACATTCGATGTTTTATGAAATCTACGTTGGAGGGGAATCAAATTAATTTTTGTTGTGCAATCAAACGAAATAATAAGAAATATTAAGTTAGGTACTGAGTAATACGGAATACTAAGAAATATTAGATCAAGTCTTGCAGGTGTTTGAATACTAGGAAATCTTACATCATTTCTTTTACGAGGGCTGATTGTTAAATAATTAATTAAAAAATTTTTGTAGTAATGACTTGCGGTTCGTTACAAGTACTATTCGGGAAAATCGCATACCTAGCAGCCCTCTAAAGACTTCCAAGCAAATGAAAAATGATGCGAGAGGATGTTTCGACTATAAGAAAATTGAAGATAGTAACATAATTGCCGTGAAATGGCACAATAATAGTATTGTTACTTTATGTTCAAATGCCGCAGGAATTAATCCAATCCACGCTGTCAAGAGATTTTCTCAAACAGAAAAGAAATCCATACAGGTAAGTCCAATCGATTACCATTCTGCCCATAGATCTTGTAATTTTGAAAATGTTTTAGATATCCCAGCCGCATTTGTTGATTAACTTATATAATGCTAATATGGGAGGTGTTGACAGGAGTGACCAAAACATAAGTCTTTATAGAACATCGATCAGAGGTAAAAAGTGGTATTTTGCACTCATATCACACTGCATCGATATGGCAGTACACAACTCTTGGCAGTTACATAGGCAAAAAGGGGGAGAACTAGATCAATTAAAATTTAGAAGACGAATTGCGACTACGCTATTAGTGCAAAAGAGAAAAACAAAACTCTTCAAAAGGTCACATGTCACGTAATGAAGGCATCGATATTCGCTTTGATCGTTTAGATCATTTAGTAATACTTCAAGATAAGCAAACCCGTTGCGCGCATTGTGATGAGAGAACCACAACTAGGTGTACGAAGTGTAACAAAGGACTGCATGTAAAGTGTTTTTTGTCCTACCACACAAAATGTTAAATTCTTTAATAACAAAGAATAGTTGATTAGTTGCCATACATTTGTCCACCGTACTAGGTGTAGTACGGCTTCAATTTTGTTTTATTTTTCAATAAAATTTATTTTTTCAGATAAATTGTGTTTATTTGTACTCTAAACAACTACGGTTTTAAAAAACTATTTATAAATACCTCGCGTAAGCGTATGGGCATATCTGGCGCAAACTAATAATAGCGTTAACTGGCAGCATATATTTGAAAGAATTTAAGCATTTAAGTTTCATAAACGAAATTGCACTTTACAATCAACGTGAAAGGACTAGTATATTTGCAAGTCGTGTCCCTATAGATGGAATTTACATTTTTAATACCATATGGGAAATATCTTATAAACATCAAGAGCTGGATAGGCCTGAGTACGCTTCGCTATAGGTTAAGACTGAGACAGTATGAGACCTTTGATTACTATTCTGTCACTGGCATAATTATGGAACTACTTTATTTCATATTTACGATTAATAATACTCTTAAAAAACCGCTCACACGCAAAAATTCTGTAGTTCCAATATCTTTCCACTTAATCACGCAAAGTTTCGATGTTAACATAACTGAAATATAAAGTTTTTCAAATATTCTTCACTACTAATTTATTTTATCGCTTACAGGGTTTATTTTTCACTCCAACTTCAGTGTTACCATTAAACAATAACTTAAACAGAACGCGGGCACGAAATACGAAAAATTCCTCCAAGCGACCACAGAATATTTCCCTTAGGATGTCATACTCAACAATAAATAGATTAGCACGTTGTGAAATACCTGCAGAAGGCAAACGAATAGTTTTCGAGAATTCAACAGTTTTACATAGTAGTATATATTCTCAACGAGCGCTCTATTCCCCAGATTCCGCACAAAGACGTCGCCCGCGGCCAAAATTGCTTCCTCAAGTCTGTGATCTAAATATCTTACTAGACTCCCTAACATATGACTTAAGTTCTGTCACCATAGTCACAGGAGATCATCTCTCACAAATTATCTAATAATTAACGCAAATTTGTTCCTATGTTTTAATTAACCAACAACAGCAAGTGGTGCCATTATACTCGAAATGAGAATATTTAATCTAGCTGAAACCTGCCTAAATAATTACTGACTCTTCAGACATAACGAGCCCGCTCATAACATTCATTTCATCCGATATTTCCAAGGTAAATATAATCAATAAGTCTACATAACGCGAATCTCAAATTTAGAACAGCTTGCCGTAAAGACTTATTATAACGCAATTTTACAACGGACAGTTGTTTCCCTTCAAATAATATAGAAAAACATTACACTTTAATAATCATTAGGCATTCGTTTCCACTTATTTCAGAATTTCTTAAACTTTACTATCGTATATTAACATGATAAAAAAAATTATAAACGTAATCAATTTACACAAGTATTAACTATTCGATTACTGAAAAACGTTAGAAGCTTATTGGAAAATAAAAGTTTAACTTCGAATTGCACGAATGAAATTCTTTTATAGTATGCTATTAAGCCAAGAATCCCTTAAAACTTTTAACCAAAACTATAATACTCTCGTAATAAATACTTATTTTACCTATGAATACTAATGGAACTCCAACGTGACAATGTTGAACTTTAAAGATGAGCTCACAAGCTTTATATTTTTGACAATTATACTTACGCAATTAGGGTATTACTTCATTTTAATTATTTTGTTTATATCTTCATGTTAAGGAATATATTGCTTTTATTCCCTTGATAACTTCTCTACCAGATCCTTGATCACAACACAAACTAGCAGCAAATTGGGCGAGATTTGGAATTTAATATCTGTGCTTTATATGCTAAGCTTTGTTGTTCAATTTCTTGTTCTGTTTAACAGAAAAGTGGTTATATCAATTGAATGGTTGCGTTGAATACCACGTCTAACTTTTCAGACAATTTTATAGTCAAAGAATACGTATTCTTAATCTTTATGATTACAATCTGAATTAGTTTCTAATAAAAACCAACAGCAAGAATTAACGCAGCGAACGAATTGGTATTGCATTTCGTTTTATACAAATAGTACCTATTTACGTAGTGGGTAAGATCTTCTGTTAAACTGTTAAAATTAAATACGTACACCGTTTTGTACAAAATCGGAGGTTTTTATTTCGAGGCTAACGGTTAAGTGAAATTACCAATTGGATTGGCTCAGCAATGTAATCACTTGAGAATACGTTCATTCTATTTTTATATTAAATCAAAGCATGTGTTCATTTCTTTCACCGTTTGCGGTCGAAACTGTTAACTATACGTCATTTTAGGAATAAAAAATTCACAAGTAATGTTAGCTGATCGTAGTTAATTAAATTTTGGTATTATTATTAGGTTTTTAATACCAGTTAGTTTAGTTTTTAAACCTAGTATATTATTTTAAAGTTAGCTAATTTATATTCTTTAACCTTACTTCGTGGAATTCAATATTAAAAAGAGCTAATGTTTTAAGTATAATACAATTCCACAAATTCTTTTATTTATTTGTCTACACGTTTCAACACAACATCAACATCAAGAGAAATTACGAGTCGTGTTTTTTAAGTAAGCACCGTTTTGAAATTCCATCGCTCCAGCGCTGCGGTTGACATTTGGCGCATGCGTGATACGTACCGCTATCTATTGGCAAGCCACAGACGCCATCACCGAATCATTCAACGGTGTTTACGATTGTTGTGATTATTTGAAATGTCTCCTCCTATTGAAAATCCCGCCCACTGTGAAATACGAGATGAGATTCGTTTTCTTAGTGCTAAAGACATGAGAGCCGCTGAAATCCATCGTCAGATCAGTGTGAAAACGTTATGAGCGAAGGACGGTATTGAAATGAGAGACAAATTTTAAAGACGGCGGTGACTGACGACTTGGTGTGCGTGTGTGTTCGTATGCATGTGATGGTGCATGCGTGCGTGTGCGAGTGTGTGTGCTGTGTGCATATGCGTGTGTGCGTGTTTGCGTGTGTATGTGTGTGCATCCGTGCATATGCGTGTGAGCGTGAGTGGTGTGTGGTGTGAGTGAGTGGTGTGTGGTGTGAGTGAGTGAGTGGTGAGTGTGTGAGTGTGGGTGTGAGTGTGGTGTGTGAGTGTGGGTGTGTGAGTGTGTGAGTGTGTCAGTGTATGAGTGTGAGTGTGTGTGTGTGTGTGTGGATTGTGAGTATGTGAACGTGTGGAGTGTAGTGTGGAGTGTGTGAGGTGTGAGATGTGTGAGTGTGTGTGAGTGTGTGAGTGTGTAGGTGTGATGGTGGAGTGTGATGAGTGTGTGAGTGTGAGTGTGTGAGTGTGTGAGTGTGTGAGTGTGTGAGTGTGTGAGTGTGTGTGTGTGTGAGTGTGTGAGTATGTGGGTGTGTGTGTGTGAGCGTGTGTGAGTGTGAGTGTGAGTGTGTGAGTGTGTGAGTGTGGGTAGTGTGAGTGTGTGAGTGTGGTGGTGAGTGTGTGAGTGTGGTGTGAGTGTGTGAGTGTGTGGTGTGTGAGTGTGTGAGGTGGTGTGAGGTGTGTGAGTGTGAGTGTGTGAGTGTGTAGTGAGTGTGAGTGGTGAGTGTGTGTGGTGTGTGTGAGTGTGTGAGTGTGTGAGTGTGGAGGTGTGTGGTGTGGAGTGTGTGAGTGTGTGGTGTGAGTGTGTGTGGAGTGTGTGATGTGTGTGGTGTGTGGAGTGTGTGAGTGTGTGATGAGTGTGTGAGTGGAGTGGTGAGTGTGGTGGTGTGAGTGTGTGAGTGTGTGATGTGTGGGTGTGTGAGGTGAGTGTGAGTGTGTGTGTGTGAGTGTGTGAGGTGTGAGTGTGGGTGGTGTGTGGTGAGTGTGAGAGTGTGGTGTGAGTGTGTGGTGTGTGAGTGTGGAGTGTGTGAGTGTGAGTGTGTGAGGTGTGAGTGTGTAGTGTGAGTGTGTGAGTGTGTGAGTGTGTGATGTGGGTGTGATGAGTGTGTGAGTGTGTGAGTGTGTGAGTGTGTGTGTGTGAGTGTGAGTGTGAGTGTGTGAGGTGTGTGAGTTGTGAGTGTGTGAGTGTGTGAGTGTGTGAGTGTGTGATGTGTGTGTGGTGGGTGTGTGGAGTGTGTGAGTGTGAGTGTGGGATGTGTGGAGTGTGTAGTGTGTGAGTGTGGTGTGAGTGTGTGAGTGTGTGAGTGTGTGAGTGTGTGAGTGTAGTGGTGTGTGGTGTGTGAGTGTGTGAGTGTGTGGTGTGTGGTGAGGTGTGGTGTGGGGTGTGAGTGTGAGTGTGTGTGTGTGAGTGTGTGAGTGTGTGATGTGTGAGAGTGTGTGTAGTGAGTGGTGAGTGTGTTGTGTGGTTGTTGGTGAGTGTGAGGTGTGAGTAGGTGAGTTTGTGTGTGTGACTATTGTGTGGTGTGCTGCGTATGTGTGAGATGTTGCGTGGTGATGTGTAGGGATTAGTGGTGTGGTGTCTGTGCGTGGTGGATAGTGCGTGGTGTGGTGGAGTAGTGTGAATTAGTGGTGCATGTCGTTGCGTGTGTGTATCTAGTTTGTGTGGATGGGCGTATCCACTATAACTCTGAAAGAAAATACCTAATTACGTAAAATGTGATTTAGCTTGTTTTATTTAGCTTAGTGCTGATTAGATTGTTGGGAGATATCCAGTGGCGAGAGGAGTTAATTGGGAGCATTTTGGTTTTTATCAAATATTTTTAAAACAGCTGCATATTTAAGAGATATAAATATACCTAGATATAGACCTTAAACATATCGATTAATTATGTTCTTTGCAATTTTTTGATATGAAGCGTAATTTAGCGGCAAAAATTCCTAAAGTACAATTTAAGTTCAAATTTTTCATTATCTGAATAACGATTAATTTTATAAGAAAAGTCTAAGCGTATTTTTTAAAGAAGCTTTAATCTTAGATAAATTTTTTTTAGAAAGTTTTTTAATGTAAATAAGTATGATTGAAAAGGCTGAAGCTGTATTATCGATATTTTTATAGAAGTGGGCGGCTTTGGAATTTTTTTTTACTTTTACATGTATTTATGTCTATGAACCTGACGTGAAGTGTTGAACGTCATTCCGACATAGATTAATGTTTTTGTTTTTACAACGTTGCCTGTTTTCGTTATGAACGTATAAAAAAAGCTTACGTAGTTATCCTAAAAATTGAAATTAAGATGATTTCACTTCTTTTAATTTGATTTAGCATCTAGATGTCAAATAACCTCTGTCTGTCCTGAAGTGTTAAACGTCTGTCTGACAGATTATTGCTTTCGCATTTACAATGTTGCCTATCTTTGTAATGAACTTCTTATAAAAGATGTTGCATAGTTATCCTGAAAAACAAGTTATAAATTATTTCATTTCATTTAATTTCCATTTTGTAGGTTGGAAGGTCGTGAGGTGTTCCAAACCAGATATTTTATATTTAACTTTATAATCGAATTCTTCTAAACGTAAGCACCATTTCACTAACCTACAGTTAGGGTCTTTTAAGTAAAAAAGCGATAATCGCGGTTTATGGTCTGTTTCTATAATAAATTGTCTACATACACGTAAGGTCTGAAGTGCTTAGTGGCTTCCACTATAGTGAGTAATTCCCGTTCTCTTGTGGAATAGTTGCGTTAGCGCTATTCAAAGTACGGGAATAAAAAGCAATTGGTTTGTTGTTTTGTGAAAGCACACCACCTGCACCTGTAATTGAAGCATCAATGGTTACATAAAGTGTTCTGAAAATTGTCACAAGTAAGAATTGGAGCAGTTGACAAAAGTTCTTTACACTTATTGAGAGTTTTTAAATAATTTGAGTTTGTAATACCGATTTTACTTCCTTTCTTAAGGCATTTGGTGAGAGTAAAAAGTTTTTGCAAAATTTTGAATGAACCGTCTATAATAGCCTACCAATCCTAAGAAAGCTTTAATTTAATTAGTAGTTTTAGGTACTGGAAATTATTGAACGGATTGTATTTTAGTGAGGTTGGGTTTAATGCCGTCCGGTGTTATTACGTGTCCTAAAAAAGCATTTGCTTTACGTAGATTTTCTGACTTATCTAGCTGTATCTTTAAGTTGTATTGTTTCAACTTCTGGAAAATTAATTTGAGATGATTCACGTGTTCTTCTAAAGATTTCGAAAATATGATTATTATCCACGTAAACAAAATAATGTTTATAAAGGTATTCTCTTAAATTTTGTTGTCCGCAATGTGTTGAAAGGGAATTTCAGCATCCCTTAATCCGAAAGGCATACATACTCATAGTATCTATGATTGACAGAATAAGCAGTTTTTTCAATTGATTTCGGTCCCATTTCTATTTGTTGAAAACTGTGCTAAATAAAGGGTGGTCAAATAAGCGCATTTACCTAAACTGTCTAATATCTCGCCGATTCGGGGTAACGGATTCTACAGTTTCTTCATTAATTTTTCTGAAATCTATTACTAAACTTCTTTTTTCTCAAACGTCCAACTTTTTGGATACTCTCCATACCGGGGAACTATAGGTAGAAATACTTGGTTTAAAAATGTTAGTACCTAAACGTTTCTGTGTTTGATTTTGTATTTCGGTTTTTAAATGATACGGGTATCTAATGTTTTGCATAATACATGGTATTGGTGCACAGTTCTTGTTGTATGTTTAAATGCATTAGTAAGTGATAACTCGCAGTTTTCGTTATAAGATACATCACGACAATTTTTACAGTGTTATGATTTCGGCTTGTTCTTATGAATTCAGGTGTTCTGGTCTAATTGCTTTATTAACGATCTAGTACTGATGGGTCGCCTGGGAAGGTTATTTGAATTTTGAGGTACATCCATTTTTTAAAAGGTTGTTGATAATTATTTGGATAATACAAAGGTTTTTGAAACGTTGTGGGCTGGTATGAATACTTTTCCCGTGGGGGTAATTGTTTAAAAAATTTTACGGGTTGTTTTGCTTAACAAAATTTAAAAAGTTTTTATATCAATGTCTTCTTACCTAATATTAATGTATTCTAAAATTTGCTGCAATTTAGATTTGATTCTTTCGTAATACTGGTCCTAGTTCTCATTTGACATTTGATAGCAAGATCATTTTATAAAAGTGTCTCATTTCTTTGATAACCAAAGCGATTAAAAGGGGTTGCTTTTGCTTGTGTCCAAGTTGAACAATTTGGTACAATTAAAGTTTCTCGAGCGGAACCCGTTAATTTAGAGCAACATACTTCTAACACTAATTTATTTTGCGAATATTGTTCTTTCCCCATGGTGTCAATTTTGTATGTATTAATAAATTTTTCACACTGTTGTACGTAACGTGACAAATTTTTTGAGCCTCCCTCAGCCATATTGAGGAACGCTATGTTTAGTAAGACTTAATTCAGTGTAATTTATTGTCATTGCTTCTTTACCAAACTTTAGTTTGCAGTCGGAATCACTTGGAATAGTTTTAGTAATAGGAGATCTATCTCTAGTATTCCTCATAGACTATAACATACGCGGTTGCACTTAAAATTAAGAAATTAAGTAATTACAGGTTTGAGGCTGCTAAAAACATCACATGTAGATTTTTCTATAGGTAATGTTTCTTCAGTTGGAGTCGTGTAGGTGAAGCTGATTTGTATGCTAATTCCGTTTAGATGAAGTTCTTCGAATAGGTGAAGTGCTTCTAGCTTGATTAACGTAGTAGAATTTTGCTTTCAGAAACTTCTCTTTGGATAGCCAATAAAGTATTAAGATACAACAGGTTTATCAATTACACTGTTTGGGTATCCTGTTCGCAGCGCCAGTTATATTAACACACAAAATGATGTTAATAATTTATTTGAGAGATTAATTAATACGAAATCTCACGATTAGAACGTTGCCATCGTCTTATAAAATATTTCTTATTATCTAAATAATTAGATATTAAAATAGAACAATTAAGTGATTAGTTTCTTAGTAAGAGCAGATAATGCAATATTGAACAATAAGTTTTGATATAATTATACTTAATCGTATTTCTAGATAAGGATATAATTATATTTTAATCTTATTTCCAAGTAAGGATATAATTATGTCAGCCGTCTTTACCAATTTTTGTCTGAATTAATTATTTGCTAATTACACTGCTTAATTAAAATTTACAGATATCATCACATAATGAATTTATATCCACTCCGACGTTAATTTCAAAAACGTTGAAAGTCTTTACGTCAGAGTCCCCGTCAGTCTATCCACCAATCACTGCATTAAAAGCCCGAACACAAGCCGTCTTCGAGGATTCTAAATAAACACGCAATACGTACTACAGACGGTCCCATTCCGCTGGGACTCTGTCAAGAGCCCAGACCGATCTGCCCTTATCTTATCTTATACACCTGGATTACTTCTGCCTCAATTTGCGTTCACCTGCATGTAAGTTAAACATATACCACACTTACACCAGTGAACTAATTCACGTCGGTAAAAACACCCGATGTAGTCTTTTACTTATTCCGTTGGACAGAAAGGTTTTCGACTAAGTTCTGCCAATCTCCGTGGTGTCAATTAAAGAGTGCAACGGGTATTTGCCCAGATTTTGTAGTTTATGCTCCACCTACACACCGCACACCGACTCATACTCATTCCAGGCAAAATAATTAAAAACCGAGGTGCAGGAACAGGCAGATTGAAAGCAACTAGCCGCCCGCAATTAGACCATATTTCGTCCACCCAGTACCGTAAATTACGAACCCAGTACGTCAGTGTTACATTTCAATATCGCTAAACGTAATAATCCGCTTTCCTACCCGCTCACTTATCGTGAGATATCCAGAAGATAAGGAACATCCTGGTTTAAATTCCATCAGTCTGTTTGTTTAGCAGGGCTGAATACCGAAAAGTCCCGAAGATTTAAAGATCTTACGCCGTCCCCAGGCTAAGAGAAAGCTTTACTTCTTAACGGTCTTGAACCTGTATCCGCCCTGAACGCTTATCGCGATAATACAGACTTGGAGGAGAAGCCCTTCTGCAAGTCCACCGTACCTGTAAAACGTTTAGTTTATTCTGTACCTAAAAATCTTTAAACCAAATCGTTCTGGAAGAACGATTAAGAATTCAGAAGCGCAAGGAGATACTAAGAGGTTACCGCGTTAAGTGTGCTCGCACCCGGAATACAATAAAAAAATATACCTTTTCAATTTCAAAGAGACTAATAACTCGTAAACACCACCAATTCTGTTTTACTAAAACTTCCGCTAATTACTAAGAGTAATTAAAGATACATTATTCCCCGCAATAAATAACCTACTGTACATAGATAGTTAATTAATAAAAACCCTGTAAATATTATTCAGTTTCTTTAAAATTCTCTTTCATAAAAATTATAGATATAAAAGTTGCATTTACACAATTAAACTCGTATTTTTTGTAAAACGCACAAAGCGAAAACACTCCCTTTAAAAGTATTGATATTCTGTTAACCATAAAGGCAAGTAGAGAGCATTATCTTATCACCGCATGACCTTGCCCAATATTATAGACCATAACTGTAAAAATGTTGCTTCAGTCTGTTATTCGACTGATCCGGCTTTTCCAATTTTAAATTTGTTTTTAAAACATATAAAATTTCCCGTTATATCGCAATATAAATTAGGATCATTTCATTTGAGTGTATGAACATCTCACTAACCGTATTTTCACAGAAAACGTAAGGAGAGAAGCGGCCTAACCACCTCCGCTCCAGTCTGTATACAAAGAACCGACCATTGGTCCTTCCTGATACTTGTGTTCATTTTACCTGAATACTGTATTGTTTTTACTTATCGTTTTATGTTAGTTGTAATAGCGTTAAGTGTAATTATTTAAATTTTATAAACCAAATAGGAATAATACACGTATAAAACCCTTACAAGTATATTGCTTAGTGTGGACGAACCTTGTAATGATGATCAACCCCAGCAACAACAAACAACTCCTCTTTTTATTGAATTTAAAAACCGGTTGAGCAGACTGGCGCAAATTAAATTAGACTTTGATTAAAGTGAACGAAAGCAGCTTACAAGTAAATATAAATAAATAAATAAATATATATATATATATATATATATATATATATATATATATATATATATATATATATATAGTTGAGATGATTAAAAATTACATTAGTATAGCTATATAATTCACATAGCAAGAAATTTCATTAATTTGTACATATGGTACATTTCCATATATATAATATTAGGTAGGGATTTGTTTAACATTGAGATGGATATAAATTTATATAATTCTTGATAATAATATGTTAAAATAATTAGAATCGACAACATATTACACATAAGTATAAGGTATGTTAGTTATCGTAATGCATTAAATCAATTTCATTATTAGTTAGTAGGTTTATTTAAGCATAATTTTCCCTAAAGACATGAGGTACAGGCTGTAGATAACAAACGTGATATTAAAACTAGTATTAGGCATATATCAATGTCACAATTACAGTGTACGCAGCCAAGATTTATGAAAACGTTCGTGTTAGTGCGAAGAACGAAATATAAGTGCTAAAATTAAATAAAAACAAGATAAATACATTGGTTTTTAACAATAAGACATAAATAAGCCAGCAGTTCTGGAATAATTGTGATTAATTAACATTTACAGACATTAAATTAATGATATGTAACAATTCTATACAAGTCTTAGAAGAACTTACAAACTTCCAAAAGTGTGAGAATAAATTAAATTAAGACATAAACATTAAGAATATACACTTTCACAAACATTTAAAGTGCTTAAGAGTGTAAATTTATGCATTTAAAAATTTATTGTATTGATTTGAGGTTATGTTATATCCTCGCATAAAAATAATTATGTAAAATTTGTTATAGATTAGGACAATTTGGTCAAAATAAATTATGAGAGGTAAAAATAGTAAAGTAGCCTCAATTTCAAGCCACAATTCACTATATTAGTGACTATTTTACCAAATTTAGTTTTTAAGGGTGTATGAAAATTTCAGATAATTTTCCTTTCAAATTGGCCGTAGGCACTTAAAGGATGTGTATTTATATGTAGTAGCATCCCATATTCATGTGGAAATCAATTCCAGCCCTGAAAAGTGCATAAAATTAGTATAAATTCAATAAATCAATGTAAAAATCAACATGTTTAATAATTGGAGGAAGTAGTTCATGTAAGAACTCATTTTATTCAAAAATTTATGTAGATTCCAAAAATGTTGTTAGTTTTAAGATAGATTAAGGGGTTCAAAAGTTATGAGCTTTTGAAATTATATTGTAATTTAAGAAAAGCATTAGCCAACCAGAATTGAGGAAAAATTTGAAATAGTTGTTGATAACAATTGATGAATGTGGTTTCTAACGATTTGCATATAAGTAGAAGTGGTGAAGGATTAGTAGCTCTCTCAGTTTTTCTCTGTTGCAACAACTTGCTAAGCAAGATGTTGCCAAATCTTTTCTCGTAAATATTTTAAACAAAATAACGTCACTTTCAATAAAAGTAAAGTGCGGTTTTTAGTATCGGCAGTGTTAAAAACAAGTGATATTCATTTGTCGGTAATTATTAAATTAAGGTTAGTTTACCTTTAAAATAAAATTCGGTTGTTATCGACAGCTACGAATGAAAATATTTTCCGGAGATTCGACATTGTTTTTAAGTTTTTGTTTACGTTTGATATGGATTTTGTTAATTGTGTTTTCTTCGTTTTCTGTTATTATATATTTTAATTATTGGAAGCGTGTTTAATTTAAATAACCTTCAAATTAATGATGCATTTCAAAAAAATTATTTTGAAATAAAACTAATAAAGTGTGATGATCCTGAAAATCAAGAATTATCAATATGAAGAAATATTAGTGAAATTTACTTAAACGAATAACCATTAAGCTAGAAGCAAATTTGGATGTCAAAGAAGCAGATTTGGATTTCGAAGGAGCTGTTTCCTACGGTCAACGCCATCAGCGTAAAGAAGATAAAGAGGCCATTTTCATGTGAGTGTAACAATTTATGTATGTTATTGTTGACATTGATATTTTCATTGGTGTGTTAATGATGTCCATATTTTGTAATAAATATGATGTGCCACAACTTGTATTCATGTCCAAAGGGAACATTAATTGAGCTAAAATTGAATGGTTATTATAATATACTAAATTCACACATATTTATACTTACATGTGTATGGCGTATTTTCTTTTTGCTTTCAATCAAAGGTCATATGAATGCGTATTCATAGCGCATGCTCAAACATTATACGTTTGAAGATTTTTTATGTACAGGGAGTTACACATATATCGATGCAATTTAAAAATTACAATTCTATTTCTTTGAACCAATTGGATATTATAAAAAATAAATTGGCGACAACTCAATGTGAATGAATTACATTACTTATAATTATAAATATTCAAAATCATAAAATAGATCGACTTCTAAATTTGAACCCTATCCCCTTTGAAGAGTCTTTACATGCGACTGTTAAGTTAGTTAGGCATAATAAATATAAATATTAGTTCAAGTTAATAATTTATCATCGTAAAAATTGGCGACCAACGTGGGGCATTTTTATAAAATTTAGAAGGAACGACAGTTTAAAAATCATAATAAGATTTATATGATTGAACAAATTTTAATTTTGTGTTAGGTATTATATAAAATAAATTAAAGAATAAGTTTTAAAGAGTAAGTTTAAAAGAGTAAATATTTGCATATGGAAGAAGAAGATATTAGGTTAACCAGCTCGGGAAAGGTATATGGTCCTAAGGGAATTAAAAGTACGGAAGAAGAAAAAGAAATGTCTGACAGAGGAAATGAAAGGGGAAACAAGTATGAAGAAGGAAAATAAGGGAGACATGGAGATGCTGATGGCAATGCTTCAACAAATGCAACAAAGCATGAAAGAAAACAGCATTAAGATGGAACAAAGCAGGAAAGAAGAAATGGATAAATTGGAAGAGAAAATGGAAAAATTAAGTGAGAGTATAGAAAAACAGTTAGGGCAATGTAAAGTTGAGAAGGAGCAATTAAATGTAAAAATTGATGACGCGCAGAAAAACGCCAGCGAAGAAATGAAAAGTTACGTGAAAAATACCAATAGTCAAATGTGGAGAAATATACAAGTGTTTCAAGAACAAGAGAATGTGAAATGGGATAACATCAACATTAGTATGTACAATGAAAATCAGGAAATAAGAGAAGAAGTAAATAATAATAAATAACGTATAAAAGAAGTAAAAGAGGCAATACAAGAGAAATTTGGGGAGTATGAAGTAGAATTAAATGGATTGAAAGGAAGAGAACCAGGAAGAAGTTGGACAGGAAATTTAGCAAAATACAGCATGGGGACAAGAATTACCATTTAAGTATGAAGGCAAGAGACATGAATCACCTATGTTATTTTTAAATAACATAGAGGAATATTTTGAAGAAATTAAATACGTAGGAAATAGGATGAAATTAGTTAAAAGAATGATGAAAGGAAACGCAGAATTATTGTTTAACATGATTCAGGAACAATTCGGGAATTATCAAGAATTTAAAGATCTCTTTATACAGCAATATTGGAGTGAAATTCAACAGGACATGATTAAGAAGAGTTTACAAGAGCAAAATATAATAAAAATCTAGGTACAAGTAGAGAAATTTATATAATGAGAAAATACCAAATTGCTAGATATTTTACTCCTGTTATTGGAGAAGCGCAATGGTGGATACCTCAGTTTGATTTCGAAGGAGTTGTTTTCTACGGTCAACGCCATCAGCGTAAAGAAGATAAAGAGGCCATTTTCATGTGAGTGTAACAACTTATGTATGTTATTGTTGACATTGATATTTTCATTGGTGTGTTAATGATGTCCATATTTTGTAATAAACATGATGTGCGACAACTTGTATTCATGTCCAAAGGGAACATTAATTGAGCTAAAATTAAATGGTTATTATAATATACTAAATTCACACATATTTATACTTACATGTGTATGGCGTATTTCCTTTTTGCTTTCAATCAAAAATCATATGAATGCGTATTCATCGCGCATGCTCAAACATTATACGTTTGAAGATTTTTTATGTACAGGGAGTTACACATATATCGATGCAATTTAAAAATTACAATTCTATTTCTTTGAACAAATTGGATATTATAAAAAATAAATGGGCGACAACTCAATGTGAATTAATTACATTACTTATAATTATAAATATTCAAAATCATAAAATAGATCCACAAACTAATAA
This sequence comes from Vesta saturnalis, assembly GCA_036346205.1. Taxonomy (NCBI): domain Eukaryota; kingdom Metazoa; phylum Arthropoda; class Insecta; order Coleoptera; family Lampyridae; genus Vesta; species Vesta saturnalis. The sequence goes on from JARFJB010001050.1 coordinate 26,901, forward strand.
TTTACTTTATCATATAGTTTTAAAGTGTCTTCTAAATTTGAACCCTATCCCCTTTGAAGAGTCTTTACATGCGACTGTTAAGTTAGTTAGGCATAATAAATATAAATATTAGTTCAAGTTAAACATTATCATCTTAAATATATATATATATATATATATATATATATATATATATATATATATATATATATATATATATATATATATATATATATATATATATATATATATATATATATATATATATCATATCAGTTTGTACGTTTTGGCCTCACGTTGATTCTTCTTCTCTCTGGTATAGCGACGTTTCGGCAGAACGACATCTGACATTATCAAGTCTAGTAACTTTGCTCTGCTCCGTGTATTACGAATATAACTACACTGACCTCCTTCTTTTCTCTTTTGATACTCTGTACTTTCACCTTCTTTTTGGGTATTTTTTGCGGTTTTGTCGATGTCGAATTCCTCCGTAGAATCGATTTCCAAATTTCTCGTTGTGCTTGCGTGACGTCTCTGATATTCAAGTTTATTCGTCATTTCGCTATTTATATTGCTTCGCTTATGATCCGGCGAGCTTTGTTTTCAATATCTGCAATCATTCTAGTGTTATCGAAATCTATCTCACGACTTGTTCGATTAACATTTTGTGCCAAGGATGATGTCGTTTGATTTTTATGTATTGCATTACAGTGTTTCTCTTTTCAAACGACATCATGTAAACAGAAGAAGTCATGAGATAGGTTTCGATAACACGAGAATGATTGTCAATATTAAAAGAAAACAAGCTTAATCATGAGAGAAGCCATACAAATAGCGAAACGACTCAGGAACTGGAATACCAGAGACGACACGCTAGAACTACCAGAAGTTTGGAAATCGATTCTACGGAAGAATTCCACATCGAAAGAACCGTATAAAATAAAACCAAAATAGAGAAAGAGAGTTGAGAGTATAAAAAGAGAAACTATTACGAAATAGGTCAGCAGTCCTATTTGTTTTACAAGAAGCAGAGCAAAGTTACCAAAGGCTTGATAATAGCAGACCAGATTCTGCTGAAACGTCGTCGATAACAGAGAGGAGGAGAATCAGCGTGGGAGCAAAACCGGAAGAAAGCCAATATGGAATACAGCACCCGCGGAGACATAAAGGAGAATATACAACGTGAACCAAAAAACGTACCCCTGCTTCAAGTGTATATTCTACACATAAATTGAAGACGAAAAGTCAGATAAAATTTTTCTCTAAAATGTATGGCTACAAAGTGACGAGCCCTCAAAGTTGAATTTTGAAAATTGTTTTTTGCAAATAAGTCGAGAACCTTTAGGTATTTCAAAATACTATTATTACCAATGAAAATTATTTCTTTGTCAACGAGGATTTTTCTGGTTCGATACTTTCTATTCCAACTTTTTGTGTGTGATTTTTCAGGTAATTTGGTGACTTTTTAGGCTCCGTTATTCAATTTGCTGCAAATTTGGTCCTCTTGGTTGAAGTTGATAAAGTGAACGTTTTACGAGTTATTTGCAATTTCGCCAATCACGGTCAATTAAATACTACCCCACCAAAATTTTGTGAGCCGTGGACTAAAAGTCATAGCTGTCAAAGAGTTTATTAAGTTAATCATGGTATTAATTAACAAACAGATTAGTTGGTTAAATGTTCGAATTGTTCATCGTTGACTGCTATACATTTACGAATTCTTTTCATGATTGACTAGTGTACGTTGAAAAATAATTTGGGATCATCTCTTATTAAATTAGACCAATCAAAAATTTGTTGCTGGGGATGTTGGACGTTTGTAATTGGCACCATGTCTTTTAAGCGACCCCAGAAAAAATCCACAGGGTTTAGATCCGGTGAACGTGCAAGTAAAGGAACCGGTCCTCCACGCCCAATCCAGTTTGCATTAAAAGTTCGATTCAATGACCGCCTATCAGTGAGTGCAAAATTAGGAGGCGCATCATCGTGCATGAAACACATCCGACCCCTAACATCCAGATGGACATCTGGTAGTAGTAGTAGTAGTAGTTAGCCAAAAAATTGGTGTATGAATTACCATTTAAACGTTATGGCAAAAAGAATGGACCAACTAAATTATTACCAATAATACCAGCCCATACATTCACACTGAATTGTTGTTGATGACTGGTTTTAATGAAAGCGCGTGGATTTTGATAATCGTAGTAATGATTGTTATAGAAGTTAAAAGTTCCATTTCTGGCGAAACTTGCCTCATCAGTGAATAAGATAATCGATGGATAATTTCGATCATTTTTGAATTTTTCTAGAAACCAACGTGAAAAGTTCACTCTTGCTTGAAAATCATAAATGGTCAAAGCTTGTATCTTTCGACAATGGAAAGGTCGCAAGAGTTCCCTTTTAATAATTCTATATATGGTGGCCTGATCTGAATTATTTTCTCTTGCCAATTGACGAGTGCTTGTTGTGGGATCAGCGCCAATTGCATCCAATACTTTCTGTTTGAGTTCGACCATGGTTTCAACCTAGAACCGATGAATAGATATTGATAATATGACCACTTTCACGAAGACGCCGGTCAATGTTGGCAAACGTCTTATTCTATATCTCCGATTTGAATAGCTGGAAATATAAACGAACAGCTTCAGCACAACCTCAAAAGTTCTGACTTACATTATGTCTTGCCATTTCGGATTATTATTCATTATGGATAAAGAAATATAAAGAAACTGATCAAAACCACAATAGACAACTATGACTTTTAGTCACTGCCGACTTACTAAATTTTGTACGGTAGTATTTAATTGAGTGACTGATAAATTGCAAATAACTCGTAAACCGTTTACTTATCAACTTCAACCAGAGGACCAAATTTGCAGAATTGAAATAACAAGCACAAAAGTCACCAATACCTGAAAGTCATACAAAGTTGGAAAGTATACGGAACAATGTACTAATTTCCAGTCCATTCATAGACAATCCAATCAAACCAGGAAAATCCTCGTCAACGAAGAAATTTTCATTGTGGATAGTATTTGAAATTCACTAATGGTTTTCGAAGTATATACTGAAAACGATTTTCAAAATTGAACTTAGAGTACTAGCCATACATTTTAGAAAATTATCTGACTTTTCTCATTCAATTTATGAAATCCACAAACAGATATATATATATATAATATATATATATATATATATATATATATATATATATATATATATATATATATATATATATATATATATATATATATATATTATCATATATATTAACTTATATCATACATACATTGTGTAGAAATGTATTGATTTGTTCAGTGCTTCAATTTACCTGTCAAATGCAAGCAAGTAATAATTAAACAAATGAAATAATGGATATGTTATAGAGTATTTATATCGGTGCATATGATGATACGCTATATGCAATGCATTTAAACTTGTATCTCGAGCGACGACAACCACATCCATATATATTTGATTAATACTATACAAATTTAGCAGAACTGGCGGTTTGAATGCAAACCAGTGCAGCAATAATCGGCAAGTTATAGACAAATGAATGAAATGTGATATGTTTAGAGTTATTAACGCAATCCTGAATTCCATCCGACGAATCAGTGGTATTTAAGATTTATCTCAGCGACGACAGATATTTCAATATTAAGGACCAAATGAAGCCTTACAAAATTAAATTGTACAAGGTCTAAATGACGGTAGACCATGCAACGTGCGAATTACATTTGTGAATCGCTGATTAATGAATCATTTAATTAAGGTATGTTTGTAGGATGCAGTCATGCTTTAGAACGAAATGGTATATCCAATCGGAAACGACATCGTGGTGACATAATTGGATACAATTACGACCATGGGATATCAAATAAATTTTCTGTTAACGTGTGGCTCAGGCTTGTGAATGATTTGTAATGGCCTTATTTTATAAGGAACTGTTACAGGTGATAGTCAAGGAATCTTTAAATGAATTTCGTGACTTGCTGGATGACGTACCAGTAGCTAGGTGTGATATGTGGTTTCAGCAAGATGGGGCACCTCTACATAATTCAAGAGTTGTTAAAGATGTTTTACGTCAAATGTTTAGAAATAATTGGATAGCGAATGGTGGTCCAATACCTTGGCCGGCCAGGTCACCCGATCTTTCGATCTTGGATTTTTTCACTTAAAATTATAATAAATGATCAATGTGACCACCATTTTGTTGCTGACAAACATGAAGTCTTTGAATAAACAGGTGATTTTTTTAATTAGCACACCCTATATTTTTTATCGCCTTGTCTTTGTCTATTAGTCGGCTTTAATTTTTATTAAATATGTTCTATACCTATCTCTATAGTTTCAGAGATATTTAAGTTTGTTACATTTTTTTCGTTGATAATACTGATGAAGAGTAACCTTAGACGGTCAAAGCAAGCTATGGATACATAGGAAACTAAAAAACATTAACTGAAATAGATAAATTGTAATTATAATAAATATTGTATGAAACCACCACTTCTAAGAGATATTTGAGATGTTTTTAAACGATTCATCGTAAAATTAAACAATTAACTCAAAAGAGCGTAAAACAAAAGATGAACTAAAACAAATGAAGAAATCAAACTTGTCAAACAGTGTTAATATTTGTGTAGTATTGTATACTTACTTCCTAAATTACAAAATGAGTTTTTCGAAAGAAGAACTTGTTAATATGATTTACGTCCTTGGTGAAAGCAATAAAAATTGTCTTTTAGCTCATCGAATGTATAAGCAAAAATTTCCAAGTGCACGACACCTGCAAGTTTCAGCATTTGCCAGATTGAAAGAGCGTTTCAAGCAAACAGGCAGTATTCGTTACGAACGAGAATGAACCGCAATTAACGAAGGTAATGAACAATTAGTTCTTCAATCCGTGATTGAAAATCCTCACGTTTCTTTCGGACAATTGGAATTAGAAGTTGGAGTTTCAAAAACATCAGTTAATAGAATTATAAAAAAATATAAATATCATCCATACCATGTCCAACATGCACAAGAATTAGACGAGGATTACTTCGTTAATAGATTAAACTTTTGTAATTGGGCCATAAATAAAAATTTAGAAAAACCCAGCTATTTTAGCACGATCTTATTTACCGATTAAGCTACTTTCCACAAAAATGGATACGTTAATAGACATAATTTCCATTATTGCGATACTGAGAATCCCAGTTGATCCTGTTGATCATCAACACCGCTGGTCACTTAATGTTTGGGCCGGAGTTATTGGGGAAAGAATTATAGGACCATATTTTTTTTGAAAACACGGTCAATGGAGATTGATTTTTAAACTTCTTGCGCAACGAATTTGAAACTTTTATTGAAGATTTACCTTTACAAACCCTTAGGCAAATGTGGCTGCAACTAGATGGTGCTCCTCCACATTTTAGCAGAAACGTTAGAAATTATTTAAATATCCAGTTTCAAAACAAATGGATTGGAAGAGGAGGGCCGATCTCCTGGCCTGCAAGATCGCCTGACTTGACAAAGCTGGATTTTTTTCTTTGGGGTTGGATTAAAGAAAAAGTATATCCAACTCCTCCAACGACTGTAGATGATATGAAGGCAAGAATTAGAGACGTCATTCAAAATATATAAATGTTTCCATGTTACGAAAAGTAAATTTGTCGTTTATTCATAGATTTTATGTTTACCAGCAACAAAATGGTGGTCACATTGAACATTTATTATAATTTTAAGTGTTTGTATTTTAGTTCATATGTGTTTTAGTTTCTTATGTATTCATAGCTTGCTTTGACCGACTAAGGCTACACTTCTTAAGTGTTATCAACGAAAAAAATTGAACAAACTTAAATATCTCCGAAACTATTAGAGATAGGTATAGAACATATTTAACAGAAATGAAGGCCGACTAATAGACGAAGACAAGACATTAAAAAAATATAGGGTGTGCCATTTAAAAAAATAAAGACATAGCATTTTCAAATTTATGTTATTGAATTAATTTTTGTGATCACCGTGTGTATTGAAATCCAATTTTGACAATAGATTAAAGTAAGCTCATGTATGTATAAATTCTATACCAAAGATTATTTTTTTATCTTTAAAAATAACTGAGATACGCCTACTTTAATTACTACATAAAAACGTCAGTTTTAGTTAACTTTGCAAATATCTCGAAAACTGTAAGATTTAGCTTGTAATTCTTATAAAAAAGATGTAAAATTATAAGGAGAATCGAAAAATAAAGTAATATATAGGGTGTTCTATTTAAAATATATATATTGAGATGAATCTAATTACGTGCATGTAACTATGAAATTTGCATAGGGAAGTTTTACTTTAGTTTGTACAAAATGGTACATTTCAGTTAATAATTCTAGAATAAAATGATTAATAAACATTGAGGTGTTTAAAAAATTTAAATATTTCTTAATATAATTTTAATAATGTTAGTTTAAGTTATCGACAGCACAGAACATAGTAGTATAGGGGATGGTTGTTATCGTTTATGAGTTAATTCAAGTTTTCATTTAGTTTTGTAAGTTTATATTAAACAATATTCCCTAACGACATGTAATATAGGTTGTGGTTGACAGAAATAATGTTAAAACTAGATTTAGGCTGGTATCAATGTCGCAATTCACTTGTACGCAGCCAAGATTAGTGAAAAACATTCGTATTTGTGCGTTTAGCACATATTTGTGCAAAATTTATGAAAAAACAGAACAAGCACATTAGTGAGTGACTATAAAACATGATTCATGCAGCAGCTCTGGGATTATTGTGTTTAATCAACAGTTTATGACCTTAAACTAGTGTATGACACATTCCAACACTAGTCGTAGGAGAACTTATGAACCTACGAAAGTGATCATATAAGTTAATTTGTGACTTGAACATTAAATTTTAAACACTTACATTAACAATTATAGTGTTTAAAAGTGTGAAATTTAACATTAAAAGTATAAAAACAAAATGAGGTTATGTTATACCCTCGCACATAAATTTTTCCAAAAAGTATTCTAAATTGAGACAATTTATAGAAAATAAATTAGTAGAGGCAAAAATAGTAAGGTAGCCTCAATTTCATGTTTCAATTCCTTATATTTATGTCCATTTTTGTTAATTTTAGTTTTTAAGAGTTTTGGTAGAATTTAAGTAATTTTCCTTTCGAATTGGCCATAGGCATGTTTAAAATGTATATTTGGGTGTAGTAGCATCCCCTATTCATGTAGAGGTAATTTCCAGGCCTGTAAAATTCATAGAATTAGTGTAAAGTCGACAAATAAGGGTAAAAATTAACGTAGTTATTTAGTGTAAGATTTAGATCATGTTTGGTTTCAAATTAAAGATAAATTTATGGAGATTACGGAAATGTTTTTAGATTTAAGAAATGTTAAACAGTGCGAAAGTTATAGGGCTTTAAAGAATTATCGTAATTTAAGAATTACATTAGCCAATAAGAATGCAGCAAATATTTGTCGTAACTAGTGAAAACATTCGAAGATTTGGTTGTCGAGTAAAATCATATAAATACAAGTGGTTTAGCTTCACAAACTCTCTTGATTTTCATCTTTTGCAACAACTTGCCAAAGTAAGCTGTTGCGAAATTTTTGAAAATAATTTTAAAACAAATTAATGTCACTTCGGAAAATAACAAAGTGCGATTTAGTATCGGAAGTGGTCACGAAACAAGTGATAGTTTTTTGTTCGTGAAATAATTTAAATTAAGGTTAGTTTACCTTTTCAAACCACAAATCGGAAGTTTTCGTTACGTTATATAAATATTTCCGCAGTTCGACTTTGTTCATATTAAATTTATATTGTTTTGTGCACATTTAATTGTGTTGTCTTCAAGTTTTTATTATTATACACCTTATATTATCAAAAAGTGTGTTTAATGTACAACAACCATCAACGATCCATGCTTTTCAAAATTTATTTTGAATTTAATTAATAAAGAAGTGATGAGCCTAAAATAAAGATTCGTGAATATTTTAATATTAATAGTGAAACCTACCTAAGTGATTAAGCTGGTTATTTAAAAGAAAACTCTGGATGTTCGAGAAGCAGAATTGCAGTTCGCAGGAGCTGTTGTCTTCAATCATCTTCAACAGCAGTAACCCACAAAGGGAGGACATTTTATGTGAGTACTTTGTTGACATTGATACTTTATTGTTATGTTCATAATTTATATCCTTTGTAATAACCATGATGTGCAACAACAGGTATGCATGTCAAAAGGGAATGTTATTTGTTCTAAAAATTTAAATGGTTTATATTAATTGTGTTTTTTTTTTATTATTCAAACGTCGTTATACTTGCTTGCATGTCGAATTTCACTTTTCTCTATGGTCAAAGCATATGGTTGCGTATTCACAGCGCATGCTCACGTATATTTTTTAATGAATTTTGTTATGTACAGGGTGTAACACAGATATCTATGCGAATTAAAAATTATAATTCAATTTATTTAATCAATTCAGATACTATAAATTTATTGAATGTCGAGCCAAAGGTGTACTTTTTGGTTTTACTAAACATGGGATTTGTGTTGGGTTATTAGATTTTTTAAAGGTTGTAACGAAGTGCCGATATAGGTTAAATTACAATTTTTACAGGATATTTGATAAATAGTATTAGTTGTAGATTGTTTACTAAATTTATATTTTAATTCTGAATGCAAGATATTGCCTCTATTCTGTGGAATAAAGGCAGGTTTTGAATTAAATTTAGAAAGTGTTTTAAGCTTTATATACTATTTATTGTTATATTACATTGTTTGATCGTTTAATTTCGTGTGTTTTTGTTATAAAATCAATCTACTTGTTTTTTAATTATTTTCATAATAATCTTTTTTGTATAATCATTGTTGATGAATGCGGATATTATTTTTTTGATGGTTTCTCTGAATTTTGGATCTGAAATCGTTAAACATTTGTAAATAATGTTTGAAACAGTATTACATTTATTTGATAAGAGTGATTTGAATGAAAGTTTATAAAATGCTAACTGTATGTTTTCTTTGGGAACCAATCAACTGAAATGGAATTATTATCATTTCTTATAATTTTAGTGTCCAAGAAGGAAATTTTATTGTTTACTTCTAACTCCACTGTAAATTTTAAACTAGAATAAAAACTATTTGAAACTATTTGAAGCGTCGTCACTTTTGGATACTGGAGTAGTTAGAATTAAATCATCTACATATCTATAGCAGAATGATTGCGTAAAACTTCGTTAAACATTCTCTTTCTAAAAACTCCATTAAAAGGTTAGCAACTGTTGAAGAAATTAGTGAACCACGGCAACTCAAAATTTTTGCTGGTATATTATGTTGCTTTTGTATTGAATAAAGTGGTATTAAGGCAAAATTTAACTCCTTCCAAAATTTATTGTTTATTCAGTTTTGTATGGTTTTGAATGCCCATTTTTTATTTATAATTTTTATAACAATCTCAGTGCATGTGTTAGTGTATAAAGAAACCATGTCTAATGATGTCTAATGTGACCTTCAGAATTGTTTTTCTGTTTAATTAATTTTACGAAAGTAATTGAATTTTTAATTGAATAAGCTTTCTTCAATAAAATTCTATTTATAGAATTTGCTAAAGATATAGGTAAAAAATAAGTAGGAGAATTAATTGATGATACAATTGGGCGCAACGGTCTACCTTCGTTATGAATTTTGGGAGGAAAATAAATTTGCATAGTAGTGGAGGATTTATTATTCAAAAATTTTTGTGTTTTATTGAATGAACTGTAAAAGTTGTTAATTTTTGCTTCTAAAAATAATTCAATGTGATTTGAAGTTAAAATTAGGTTTTTGATTATTAAGTTTCTTATACGTAATTGTGCGTATTAAAATTCCTATAAATGAATTTGTTTGATTTTTATAAATGTATTGTTGTATCGAGTTTGTTGATCTTGTTTAAAACCATAAAATATATTTGGGGGTAACACATGTTCAAGTTTTTGTAAATTTGTTTTGTTGTTACGTTCCAAAGCTTTAATACGTTTAATTGTATCATTTATTGAAAGATTTAAAATGTTCTTATAAAATTGAAATTGAATTTTCTTGAAATTAGGATCAATTTGTAATCATTGAGACTTGGTTTTCGAAAATCTTATAAATTTTGGAATATAACGATTCGATCTGCAATTTAATAGGAAAATTTGTCTATTATACATTTTTGCCAATTTTTCATAATTGTCAGAAACATTCTTCATTATTTTGTTTATTGTAATACCATATATTTCTCTAATTCTTCTGTAAAATGTCATAATAACTAAACCAAGTAAAACATGTGAACGGTAATATTAAATTAATTGACGATTAATGTATTTCTTTTAAAAAGTTTATGGTGTAAACAAGGAGTATTCAATGAAATCAATTTTAATTAAAATCCTTTATTTCGTTTTCGTTTGAAAAATTGATCAGGGTTTAAAACTGACTAATATTACAAATTTAACTTTACAAACAAATTTTGACAAGCGACAAATTGACTGACAACTTAAATTAGATAACTATGTACATTTTTTTAAAATATAATCACATGCGGGAGAAAAACTTTCGGTAACTTTTTTATTGTTACAAACATTATTAAAAATAAACGATGAAAATTTTAACCATTCTTTATATCAATAAAAAATGTACCTATAGTGTTTAAAACACTTTCTATAACAATTCCAAAATTTTAGAAAAAGACTTATTATACAGAACAATTTTTTGTAATAATGAAAAAGATACCGAAAGTTTTTCTCCCACATATGATTATATTTAAAAAACTGTACATACTTAGTTTATGTTGTCAGTTAATTTGTCACCTGTTTGTAAAGTTAAAGTTGTAATATTAGTCAGTTTTAAAGCCTGAACAATTTTTCAAGCGAAAACGAAATAAAGGATTTTAATTAAAATTAAGATTAATTAAATACTTGGCGTTTACGCCATAAAGTTTGTGCATCGCCTAAAACTAAACATACACCAAAATAATATATCAAAACTCGTATAGTATACGAGGCGCGTTGAAAATATTGATTTGCAGCCTGGAGTACCCGTATTAGATTTCAAAACCTTCCGTCTACCTTTAAGGTCAAGCGTTTGGAACAAAATGCAGATGATCATTGTTAGGTTGGTGGTGTAAAAATGATAATACAATACAAACAGGTAAATCATGCAAGTTGCCTCCTGTGGGTCGACTAAAGGCCGAATGACTTGCATTAAAATAAAAGCAAAATATTAAACAATTGGTTAGGGTCGTTTAGCAGCAATGATTGGATGGCGTGTGAAAACAAATTTAGGACAATGTTGCAAGCAACAAATCACGGTCTGTAAATTACACTTGAGTTTTACGGCCACATTTTCCCTGATAATATGTTTTTTTACAAAGATTATAAAGATTTTGTATCTTGATAAACGCACTGAAGTGACATTTATGAGCCACTAATCGGTTTGTGTTGGCAATGCTAGCAATTGTTCTTTTTCCATTGCACTAATGGCCCTATAAGTTCATTTAGTGCTGATCAAATAGCATTTTGCATTCTTATCCTTCTGGAATGTAAAAGAAGTTTATTAATATTTAACCACTTCAAAAACACTGGATTTCTGCCAAGACATTATAACAAACAATAAACAACAGCTGATAATAGCTTAGCTATTGAATATTGAAACGCATTCAATGTTTTTGATAATATTTATGTGGTATGTAGGTCTATTATGCTGGTTATTACGTTTAATTCATTAAATATGTAAATACTTGTAGTTGGCAAATCAACATTCAATAGTACGCTTGCAGGTACATGTACCTAATCGCCATATAAACCATTTAAAAGCATAAAAGATTAATCTTAAGGTGGTGCAATATTTCTTTCAGAACATATAACAGGATTATAATAAGCAAATACCTCTGATTAATATATTTAGCCCAAAAGAGTATTAGTAAAGTATTATACGTATAACACACATAGAGCACAATTTAGTGTGTGTTAGGTATAATGCGCAAGCCTTTTATAACATTGACAAATGCAACCCGAAGTTAATTTTATTTATAAGAGGTTATAGTTCTCCAAAGCATATTGTTAAACACAAGAAAACTTACTTATTCTGACAGTTGTGGGTTTTCTTCTTCATAACTTCACTTTTTGTTTATGATTTTTAACTATAATACTATTCTAGAGCCTTGATAAAGCAATCAAAAAGTTGCCAAATATTGGCACTAACATCCCTTAGCATTCTAGAATGGATATTCAGCTCGGTTTATTTTAAATATGATAATCATTATTATCTTCCAAGGGGAGCAGCATCTCGCCCATTGTGGCAGATATCATTATGAACGATACACTCTTAACTGTCATTAATAGGGTTGATTTTGTTTCCCTTTCCTATGTCAGTATGTTAACGACATTAGCTGTGCAATACCTTCTAATAAAATTGAGGATACACTTAAAATATTCAATGAATACCATACTGACCTAAAATTTACTGTAAAACGGGAATACATTAGCCAACTACCTTTTCTAGACACCGTAATGGTTAGAAAAAACTCCAAGGTTCAAACCAGATGGTTTCGCAAGCCTGAAAATTCAAACAGATTACTTAATTGCAATGCGGTGGCCCCAATCAAATATAAAATAAACATTGTACTGGCGTTGAAAAACAGGATTAATAAGATCTCCCACCCAGAATATAAGAAGGAGGATTTAGTAGTACTTAAAAACATTTTAATTAAAAATAACTATCCTAACAGCTTCGTTAATAAATTAGTATACCAAGTAACTGACAATAGCAATATAGAAGTGACTAACATTAAAAAAACGGAGTCGAGTGAAATGTATAAAATATTACCTTATATCCCACATCTCTCACATAAAATGAAAAATCTTTTCCAAACTGTAGAAAATCTAAAAATAGCGTACACTACAGCTATTCCCACAAAGATGTTATTCTCGAAAGTTAAAGATCAAACATTAATAAGTACGCAAAGCTGTGTAGTGTACGCTATTAAATGTGCAGGATGCGACAAGTACTATATTGGCCAAACTCGTAAGCCCTTGAAAGAGAGACAAACACAGCACATTAGTGATGTGCGTAGGAAACCTAAAGCATGTGCACTGGAGACTCATATTGACCACAAAAAGCATACTATGCTATGTATACTATGTGTCAAACAAAGATTATAAACCGTGAGAAAAACTGTTCTAAGAGGCTATTTTTAGAAAATTTACAAATTAACAACGTCAAGCCCAATGTGAAAACTAATAGTGAAGCCACTAATTTCAGTACCACTTATAGAAATCTGATCAATTACATAACATATATTAAACGACTAAACTAAGTAACTAAATTAGACCTGTAAACTATACTTAGTCTAGAATATATACATATTGAAATGAAACTAATTACTAATTAAAGGGGGGAAAATACGTACATACTCTTAAGTTAAAATTAATACAGTGTGTCCGAGATTCAGTATGCATGTATTGCTATATTCGTTAATATTGAAGACAGAATGTCGGTTAAATGGGGAAAGTTTTAGAGAATTTTATGGCTATCATCATGGTAAAGTCAGATTTGAAGTAACTTTTTTTGTTTTTGAAATAATTGAAGAAAATAAAAATTGTGCATTTTCTACTACCCCCTGTAGCTCTTTTATTTGAAGTCTGACAACATTTTGATTTGTATATTATTATGACACTTTTAAAAGACAATTTTAAAAAAAGTACCAAAATTTATCTACAGTCATTTGTTTTTGAAATACATACACTAACTATTGTTTTTCATATGGACGCCATCTTGCATTTTTACATTATCGAATAGTATTTTTATCACCTTTTCAGCGATGTATCACATGATACGAGAATTTACTTCAACTATCAAAATTTAAAAATATGAAATTGAAATAGTAGGCCTTGAGAAGGCATGGATTAATAAATGAAAAATTTATACAATTAGATTCGTAATTATTGTAATTTCTAATAAAAACAAAACCGATAATAGTAACTATCATAAAACATGCTCGATATGTCCCTCTCTACACTTCACACATTTTCTACATTTTCATATCATGTAATACATTGTAGAAGAGGTGTTAAAATCCACTATTCGATAATGTAAAAATCCAAATAGCATCCATAAACAAAAGTTAGGAATGTATTAAATTTTGTAAGTAAAAACAGATAAATTGTGTGCGTGTGCGTGTGCGTGTGCGTATGCGTGTGCGTGTGCGTGTGCGTGTGCGTGTGCGTGTGCGTGTGCGTGTGCGTGTGCGTGTGCGTGTGCGTGTGCGTGTGCGTGTGCGTGTGGGTGTGCGTGTGCGTGTTTTTTTTGGTGTGTGTGTGTGTGTGTGCGCGCGCGTGCGTGCGTGCGTGCGTGCGTGCGTGCGTGCGTGCGTGTGTGTGTGTGTGTGTGTGTGTGTGTGTGTGTGTGTGTGTGTGTGTGTTAACGTTTATAAGTCTCGGCAGCGTAATTTAGCCTCTTAAGGAGAGTACTTTTTTAAATCGTTTCTTATTTGGACCTCCACCATGCGGACTTTCATACCTAGAAAGTTGATGTCTCTAAATTAAATAGTTGGATTGATGGGCGGTTCTGCCAGTCAGTCAACTTTGTTATTCAAATATAAAAATTATTAAAATCGTGATAGCCTTAGTTTTCATATTAGGAATTTATTAAAACAAGACGAATACTCATTCTCCGGTTACTGTTTTAAAAATATAATTGATCCATCAAAACAATTTTTAAAATATTAAAAGTATAAGGCAACTTATAAGTCACTTATAGGATAAAGCGGTGAGCTAAGCTTTACTTCGGGTCACTAGCGACATAGTTTTACTTGAACACTCAATGGTTTTTTTCATTGTTGTAATTCCTTTTACTAAGTTTTCTTTAAAGTCTACCTTACAAACTTATTTATTGATATTTACATTATGTTGAATGTGAAATCAGATTTGCAGAACACTGTACTGCTCCAGACTGCAGCTGTTCCATGTTATATATATATATATATATATATATATATATATATATATATATATATATATATATATATATATATATATATATATATCAATTTAAACAGATTTCATTTTCACTCACCGTGATATTTAAACGTGTTAATACGATTCCCGGCGGTCGCCAGAAGTGTTGCCGGAGTAAAAAGCATACTATGGCAAGCACATAAATCTTCATCTGTCAGACGCATGTTGTAATCAAATCAAACAGATTTACCACCGTTTTTTTTATAAAACTATGAAGCTTTCTGCTTGGTATCGAGTATCAATATGTATATAGTAATTGTATGTATATAATAATTGCCTTTGTATGCAATATTTTTAATTTTGAAATATGTAAATTCATCGAAAAGGCAACAGCGGTAATTTTTAGTATCAGCGCACTCTACGAGACCCCAAGTAAATAACTTAAAGCAAGAATATTAAGTTAAATTGCTGCCCTTGACATCAAAGTTTTTTAGTCTTCTTAGGTTTGAACGCTCCAATTTTCAAACCCTTGACATTAATTTTTACAGTATATTTGAAACTTCTTTGGACCAAAGCTAAAATCAACTTTTTTGACATCCACTAAATCTTCCGCTTTGCTATAAATTAGTATTGAATAAATCAACTAATGCATAAATTTAATAAACTTTTATTGTTTTGTTAGAAATCAATGATAGGAAAGGGTTGGTTAAAAATGTTAAACTATGTGAGTTATTATGTATAATTTACCTATAAAAATTAGCCTGTTTATCCAAAATGTTCACACGGAAAATTTTTTCTTAAAATATTTGTAATATTGGTCACTTATATTATAAACTATTATTATCTCTTACTGTATGAATTTCTAAAAACCTGAATTGGTGTTCAATTGATCCATCTTTTCTGCAATAACCATTACGACAAAAGATAAAGGTTTATATTGTTGTTCTATTCAGTGATCTTAATCCAAAAATGAAATATAAAGAAATTAATACCGCGTACGGAAAGTTTCAATAATCGTATTTAATATAGCTTCTTGTCCTTGTTTACTACGTAAAAAAAATTGACTATTACAAACATAGAGTAAAGACGAGAGGGGGGACGTATCAACAGGCGCGCAAATTGGAAACACAGACGGTATACGCTCTAATGTGATTTAATATTGCGTCGATTCTTCCAATTATTTGCATTAACTGATAAGATAGCTTTAACACATTTTACAAGAATAATTTCTTTACTTACAGAGTTAGGACTAGGCATATTTTTCGTAATAATTGAAACAAATTACATTCATCAAAAATGTCTATAATACCATTATATAAAATCAAAATCATAAATTTTTAGTAACATTTTATGAATATATAAATATATATATATATATATATATATATATATATATATATATATATATATATAATTTGCAACAATTTTATTTAGAAAAACACATTGTACGTACATAGATATTTAGTGTCCCGAAAATATAAAAAATTTATTATAAAGCATCCTGTTTGAATATGAACTTTGAATATTCATTTTACATGCATTATGAATTCGTGTTTTAATATAAATTTCACATATTGATGAACTAATTCTATTAGATAAATGCGTAGAACAATGCTATGTGACAAACATAATGATTTTAGTGCGACAGGTAATAAATGCCTTTGGGGGACATACAATTAAATTATGTGAAATTTAGAGAAAAGCGAAATAACTTTGAAGTAATAGATTTTACCTAATGTGCATTTTAATTATTAATACAGTTAATTTGAATTAGAAGTAATGGAAATAAATCAACCAAATCTATTTAAAATAGTACTTAATACCGAGTAAAATATCTAATTTAATTTCTTTAATTT
>JARFJB010001051.1:0-121372 GCA_036346205.1 Vesta saturnalis
TATATATATATATATATATATATATATATATATATATTATATAATGTACAAGACAGGTGCTATGTGGATCTAAACGGAAATGGAATCGTTAAATGGAACAAAAGTTACGCATTTGAGATGATGTATTTATGGTCTTTGTAGAACTCAAATATATGTTTTAGTTTTTGAGATATTTGAAAAAAGGTGAATTTCGTGAATTTCGTTTTTATTTTTTTCTGACCTTATTTGAACAGCTTTCAAGAAAAGAAGAGCACATATTCATTGCCACTGTTCTAGCTCTACTTAATTCTGTTATTCAGTTTCGTTTCGTTTGTTAGCAACCATCATCAACTATATTTTTTTAAATACACGACAAAGTTATTTTTGCCATTTTAAATTTTCTCCTTGATTCTGAATTCAACGATTATCACACTTTATGTTATTGATACGTTTCGGATCAGAAAATTCATGTTCAATGTAAAACATCGAAAATGTACAGTTAAAACTAATACTAGAAACATTAGAAAACTGTAAAATTATTGTAAAATAATGTTTTCTCACTATCTGATGCCTGTTGCGAATAAAACAATTGTATACATAAGTGGATACAGGTGCTATGTCGTAAAATAAAAGTTTTAAGAAAACGCAGTAAACTGTTTTTGTATGGAACTGTTTTCAAAACTATTTTGTTAAAAATTTTAAAACATATTAATTAAATATATAAAAAGTACTATTTTTTTGACAACGTTTATATTGTAAAAAACTGCAAATTCATCAAAAAAAGTTAGATTTTATGTACACAGCACCTATCCATTAAAGATGAATTTAATCTAAGGGTAATATTGAATGAATAAAACGTTTACTTTTGATTTTATTATTAGAAAAAAACAACAACACAGAACAACCAGTTTTTATCTTGTTTAAAAAAGCATTTTGTAGGGTTTTCTATATTAAAATCCAAATACCTATAATGTTTTTCTTTTCTTTTTGGTTTGATATTCTCTTCAATAATAGTTTCATAAAACCACCTGTAATCTTCAAGAATAAATTTTATTTGTTCTTTTAAGTTTTGCACTTTTTCAGTAGTCAAAATGTTTTCTGTTAACCTAGTTGGTCTACATTCAGTTCTGTCAATATTTTTTGAACCTTTTTTTCTTAAATCAACTTGTAAAGATGGCGTGTAATCACCTAAGCACGGTTTATGGTAATAGTACTCAAATTCGTTCGCTGTGATCAATTTAATATAATCACGAAGATTGATTTTGTCATTTAACGTATTAGTCTGTTTTTTGAATAGGTACAATTTTCCCGGCAGTTCTTGAAACTTATAGAAAAAATTTTGCATATTAAGATAGGTAGTGTTTTTTGTACTTGCCGTTTTAATAATGTCTGGATATTGACCTGAAATATAGATAGACTGATGTTTTCTAATGACTTTTTCAATTCTTCCGAAGTCTGTATCAGAGTGTAGGTAACTGTAACCCACTTCATGATCAATTATTAAAAAAAAAACATGTAAAATTAAATATTGGTAGAGACCAATAATAACAAAATTTTATTTTGTGCTAGATGACCAAACAATCAAATGATTAATTACTGTAAACTCTTTAAGCAATTTACAAAACGAAATACGCAGTTAACATTTCGTTACTACTCTATTAGCTTCATCCTCACTATTGAAGAAATGTCTTGTCTATCATGAGTGATACAATGTGTAGATTGTAGAACCATTTGTCGTGATAGAATGCTTTTGACTGACAGTTTGGGTAGTGACATAGTCTGCTGAAATCCATGGCAATGTAACAAATAGTTTTATCTGAAAGTGGTTCTGTCTGTCTGCTTTTGATTCAAAAGCAAATGTATGGTTTTCTTTGTATTCAAGTGTTTCCAGTACATACACTACAAGTGTCACTTTTAGGATACCCAAAGAAAGTTAAATTTGGTCTCGAACAGATGACGATACATAGAAACTTTAACAAAATACTTCTCGTCAAGATGTTTTTCTTTACATTCATCTATGTAAATTTGGTGCATTTTTGTCTGTGTCTTCGTCAGAAAAATCCGTGCTAGATGGAACATAAACGTTGCTAGATGAGACCGTTTCCACATTGTTACTTTCTCCTTCATCTAAAATTAAACAGAAATTAAAATAGATATGAATTTAACGCCCATAATAATAAATAAACATTAAAATCCTGGCACAGTGGACATGGTGTCTATACTTTATAAAGCCTGAAATTATGTTTAGAATTGAGTCGAGATTGGAACCCAGCTAATAAGTCATACACATACATGTATGGTAACGTATGTGTATGACATTACATCATCACGTGGAATAGGATCAAATCTAAACTTAATTTCATGGTTTATAAAGTAGGTATATATATAGACATACGATTTGCTATGATTTCAGGTATTAGAATGTTTATGAATTTTAAAATTGAAAAACATATCAGAAAAGCTCTTTAATTTTATCCTCTATCTGGTACTAATTTGTACCATTGTTTTGGACACCCTGTATAAGAACAAAAAAATTATCCGTAACACCACAAAATTTAATGGGTTTTCCATGTCATCTAAAGCTATTTAGAACAATTATTATTAGTTGAAAATTGTTGGTTCTCAATGGAAAATGAGCTGCATAATTTATCTAAAATCAATCATATTGATACAGAAATATTAAAACATATAACCAAGGAAATTTTACAACTAACTAAAGATTAAAGTTTATTAAATCAAAACTCTTAGTGTTTAAAATAAATAAAATAATGTCTTTTACTAATATACGTATATAAAGTTTTTAAATAAATAAAAT
The DNA here is from genome assembly GCA_036346205.1 of Vesta saturnalis. NCBI lineage: Eukaryota > Metazoa > Arthropoda > Insecta > Coleoptera > Lampyridae > Vesta > Vesta saturnalis. The sequence goes on from JARFJB010001051.1 coordinate 2,795, forward strand.
AATGTTTTACTAATAGACTATACTTATGCAATCGATCCGTAATTTTAATAAAGTATTATAAAAAAAATTTTTGGCAGAATTGTTTATCTTTTCAAGTAGGCAAGTAAAAGGTTCGAATCCTTTTACTATTCATGATGATTACCAATAAAACACTTTTAATCTAATAATATCACTGATAACTTTGCACGATATCAAAATACACAACTAAAATATCTATTTACGAAATATAACCTTACATTAACATAACATATCTAAATACTACAATCTAGTGGATAAAGTGTTATGTTACAAAATTGTGACATAACATTTTCATAAAATATATTCAATTGCGACATATCCTTTATCTCACAGTTTTTAAATACCTATATTTTTGTATTTTAAGATTTTTAACAGTTAGATTAGTATCAGGAAACTCAAAAATGACAAATTTTTTAAAATTGAATAATTTATCCACTTAGGTCTTCAATTCACAAGTATGTATTTAGTGAAAATACTATTAATTAAACAGTTAAATACATCTTCCGTCGTACTGATGCATTTGATAAAAATAAGTTGGCTTTGCATTTTGTTTACCTACCTGTCATAATTGATTGTTGTCCGTATTACGTTTGTTTGGTGGTCTTTGAGTTAATTACATTTGTGTTTACCTAAAAACAATATGGTAGGGTACATTTTCAAATAATGAAAAATTCGATATACTGACGTGTTACATTTTGTGTCAACGTAATTGTTCTGAAGCCGAAATAATGATTAAACAAATATCCAGAAAGGCGTCAACCTCACAAAAGAACTTTTCGCACATTAGCATTAATCAAGAATATGGTGCGTTCAAAAACCTGTAAAACTCCAAAAACCTTGCAATGAAGAAAAAGCCAATACTTTTATTAGCTGTAACGGAAAATCCAGAGGTTTCTACTAGGAAAATTGAAGAGGCAACTGGCATAGCCCATTCCACAGCTCATTATGTTCTAAAAAGGAAAAGTAATCCATAAAATTTGATTTGCCAAGGACTTCGACCAGGTGACCAGAAAGACGTAGAATATTTTGCGAAGTAACACGTCATCTCAAGACAATGAATTTTTCCGAATAAAATAATATGGTCCGATGAAAGTATGGTTAATAATAATGGAATTTTTAATCGTAGAAATGCTCATTATTGGGCAAAGTAACCACGTCTGTACAAAACGGCCAAACACCAAAGTTTCATTTAATATGTGGGCTGCATATTCGGTACTCGAATTATAGGTCCTTTCATTTACCACGAGTCCTTAAATTCTGAACGTTACCAAATTTTACTCCAAAATGAATTAAGATAGTTTTGAATGATTTGCCTTTCAAGAAGTTGAAGGTTGTTGGTTTATGCAGGACGGTGCACCAGCAAATAATTCCAGAGTTGTCAGAATACCTTCAGTTAGATTTCCAAAAGATGTATTGGCACTCATGCAAATGTACTGTGGCCAGCCGTTCTCCAGATATAACACCTTTGGATTTTTTTTGGGGATACATTAAAATTACATTTATGGAAACGATATTGAAAACGAAAAATTTACAAAGATTAGTTCTGAAGCGTTTGCTAGTATTACTCTCAAATGCTGAAGAATGTTTTAGATGCTACAGTTAGAAGATGCTATTTATGTTTAGAGAATAACGGAATCTTTTGAACATCTTTTGTGAGTTTATTAACCTTTAAAATAAATTTGTTTTTATTTGTCTATCATTTAAAATTACAAAACATAATTTTATAATAATTTTACGGTTTTCTAATGTTTCTAGTATTAGTTTTAACTGTACGTTTTCGATGTTTTACATTGAATATGAATTTTCTCATCCGAACGTATCAAAATATAAAGTGTGATATATCGTTGAATTCAGAATCAAGGAAGAATTTAAATATGGCAAAAATAATTTTTTCGTGTATTTAAAAAATAAAGTTGATGATGGTTGCTAACAAACGAAACGTTGTATCAAAATTGAATAACGATCTAAAAGACTAGAAAACTGAAATTTTCTTTTTTGATAGTTCAATAAGTGAAATAACGAAAATCAGAAAATTCAATTTTTTCAATATCTCAAAAACTAAAAAGATATTCAGTTCTACAGAATAATACATCTCTCAAATTAACTTTTGTTCCATTTACCGATTCCATTCTTACGTTTAGATCAGTGCATCCTATCTTGACATTGTAAGTCCGTTTTACGTGTTTGCTGATTTATTTGTTCGCTTTTGATGTTTGTCATTCGTCTATTATTCTTCTGATTCATGTTTACTCAATTAAAAATTTTTATACATAATCAAATCTATTAAAACAGAATTAATTTTTTGTTACGTTGCGTCATGGCTAAAAATATTCTATGAATGACAACTGTTACATAAGACAAAATTGTTATTGAACTGTTATGTATATGAATACTTAATAAATTAACATATTTTGACTGATACAAACATCTTTTATCAAGATGGAACTCAATAGAACTTCACATGTTTCGCGTTTACTGTTTCATATGTCTTCTGTGTTTTTATACTATTTCCAGTCCATGTGTATTCCATTCAGTTTTCGTGTTTATGATGATTTTGTCATTGTTGTTTTTTGCTCGTTTCGCAATGAATGTTTTCGCTTTTCTAGTCATGTTTATATTGAAACAAAGTCTATGTATCATCATTCACAAAAGAAAGATAATTCGTTAACATTGAAGAAAAAAATAGGTTAGACCAATATCTTTATGAAGAAATACATATTATTATTTAATAAATATAACCCAAAAATCTCTACATTGTAGAACTGTTCAAACATATTTTTACACAAACATTTGATCGTCAAAATTGAATTAGACCAAGAAAACTTTTATTATTTGTCTATAAATTTTAATATATTTAAACCACAACATTGTAATAAAATGGACTTTTAAAAACTTAATATTATAGAATATATTTTATCAACATAAAAAAAATTGTTATACATCAATTTTTTATTAAATAAACAAATTACAACACTATATTAAAAAAAATATTTACACAATAAAAAACAGGAAACACACCTTCAAATGCTTAAAATTATCATTAGATATTTAATTAAATTTAAAAATAAAATAAGACTAAATATTTTATTAATTATTATAAATATTTTATAAAATATTATTTTATTAAAATTAATGTAAAACATATATCAATTATGCATTTCCAAATTGTTAACATATTATACAAATTTCAACAAAATTTTGTTAAACCAACAATTTTAAAGATATATTTTCATATTTTTATGCACAAAATCTGCGTTTATAATCAATTTGTTAATTAAACAATTTCAACAATAATGTAAAGATATTCAGAAACAAAAACTTTTATAAAGATAAAAATCAAAAAACACATCATTAAAAACTTACGGAATCTATAACCCAAAATAACTTATTGATTTAAAAACAAAATACCAATTAAATATAATAATTTTAATAAAAATTAATAAAACACTGAATGAAATAATCAACTTCATTTTGTTTCAACTTCGCCAAATCTCGTATTTTATATCATATTTAAATATTCCATTATATAGATGTTTATACTTAATACAATACAATTTTCACAGAAGTTTAGGATAAAAATATTCAAACATATTATAATGCAATAACAATAGTACATTTAACATTTGACATTCAAACACAAATGAAATTAAGCTCTGAAGATAACATATATATATCATTTATCAACTTTATGTTTCTAAACAAGAAAGAACTGAACAAAAATCGATAAAATAAGTTTTATAATATCACCAGTCCAACCAGATAAAATCAATTCTAAAAAATTTTCAAATGTCTCACACCACACACACACACACATCACACTCACTTCAACACACACACTCACAACACTCACATACACACACACACTCACACACTCACACTCACATCACACACTCACACACACACACACACACACACACTCACACATCACAATCACAACACATCACATATACACCACATCACTCACACACTCACACACTCACACACACACACCACACACACACACACTCACACACACACACACACACACACACACACACACACCACCAAACCACACATTACACACCACACAAACACACTAAACACTTCACACACACACACACACTCACACTCCACACACACACACACACACACACACTCACAATACACTCACACACACACACACCATCACACCACACACACACACATCACACATACACACTCACACCTACCACACCACACACTCACACATCACACACTTCACACACCCACACACTCACACTCACACACTCACACTCACACCCACACACTCACACAAACACACACTCACACATCACACACTAACATCACACCCACACACTACCACACTCACACACTCACACCTCACACACACACACACACACCACACACACACACACCACACACACACACACACACCACAACACACACCACACTAACACACAAACACACTAACACTCACACACACACACTAAACACCACACTCAACACACTCCACACCACACACCACACACACACACTCACACACTCCACACACACACACACACCACCACACTCACACACACACACTCACACCTCCACACTCACACACACACACACCACACACTCCACACCCACACTACACACTCACACACTCACACTCACACACTCACACACCACACACTCACACTCCACACACTCACACACCACACTCACACACTCACACACACCACACACCACACACTCACACACTCACACACACACACACTCACACACTCACACCAAACCAACACACTCACACACTCACACACACACACACACACACACACACACTCACACTCACACACCTCACACTCACACACTCACACACTCACACTCACACCTCACACACTCACACCACACCACCTCACACACTCACACACCACACACTCACACACACACACTCACACACTCACACACTCACACACCACACACACACCTCCACACACTCCACACACTCACACACTCACACACTCACCCTCCACACTCCACACACTCCACACCACACTCACACACACTCACACACTCACACACTCACACTCACACCTCACACTCACACTCACACACCACACTCCACACTCACACCACACACTCACACACTCACACACTCACACTCACACACTCACACACACTCACACACTCACACACTCACACTCCACACTCACACACTCACACCCACACTCACACACACACACACTCACACCACACACCTCACCACACACCACACCACACACTCACACACCACACACACCACACCTCACACACACACTACACACACCACACACCACACACTCACACACACCCACACACTCCACACTCACACTCACACACTCACACACTCAACACCCTAACCTCACACACTCACACCTCACACATCACACTCACACACTCACACACCTCACACACACACACACACACTCACACTCCCCACCACAACACTCACCACACTCACCACACACTCACACACCCACACACTCACACACTACACACTCACACACTCACACACTCACACCTCACACTCACTCACACTCACACCCACTCACACTCACACCCACACCTCCACACCACACCTCAACTCACCCACACACTCCACTCCACTCACACACTCACACACTCACACTCACACTCACCACACACTCACACACTCACACATCACGACACTCACACACTCACACCCACCACACCACCACACACACACACTCACACACACACACTCACACACTCCACACTCACTCACACCCACCACACACTCACACACATCACACACTCACACCCCACACTCCACACTCACACACTCACCAACACTCACACACTCACACACTACACACACACACTCACACTCACACTCACACCTCCCCCTCCACACTCACACACTCACCACACTCACACCTCACACACTCACACACTCACACTCCACACTCACACACTCACCTCACACACTCACACACACCTCCCACACACTCACACACCCACACTCACACACTCACACACTCACACACCACACCCACACTCACCACACACACACTCACCCACCCACACACTCACACTCACACACACACACACACACACCCACACACTCACACACTCACACACCCACACACTCACCTCACACACCACACACCACACACCACACACACACACCACACACTCCCCACACTCACACACCACACACCCTCACACCCACACACCCACACACACACACTCACACACTCCACACACACTCACACACACACACACACACTACACACCACACTCACACACCTCACACACTCACCTCACACACCCCCACACACTCACTCACACCCACACCCACACTCCACACTCCCCACTCCCCACCCCACTCCCACCCCACCATCCCTCACACCACACCACACACCTCCCACACCCACATCCCCCACACTCACCCCACCACACCACACTCACACCTCCCACACTCACACACTCCACACTCACACTCACACACACACCCCTCACACCCACTCACACCACCCCACCTCACACTCACACACTCACACCCACACCCACCCACACCCCACACCCACACCTCACACACTCACACACTCACACACTCACACACTCACACCCCACTCACACTCCCACACACTCACACACCACACACTCACACACACCTCACACCTCACACACTCACTCCACACCTCACACACTCACACACTCCACACCACACCCTCACACCTCACACACTCCACACTCACACACTCACCACTCCCCACACTCCCACCTCACACACTCCACACTCACACCTCACCACACACTCACACACTCACACCCACACCTCACACACTCCCACACTCCACACTCCCCACACTCACACACACACACCTCCCTCACACTCACACTCCACCTCCACACTCCCCCACACCTCACACCTCCACACACACTCCACCCTCACACACCCACACACACACACACACACACACCCACACCACCACACACACACACACTCACACACACCACACACACACACTCACACACTCACCACACACACACACACACACACACACACACACACACCACACACTCACACACTCACACACTCACCACCACACTCACACCACACCACACACACACCACACTCACACACTCACCACACACACACTCACACACTCACACACTCCACACTCCACACACTCACACTCACACAACACTCACACTCACACCTCACACACTCACACCCCACTCACACTCACACACTCACACACTCACACACTCACACACCTCACACACTCACACACTCACCACACACACTCACACACTCACACTCACACACTCACACACTCCACTCACACACTCACACTCACACACTCACACTCATCACACCACACACCACACACTCACACACTCACACACTCACACCACACCACACACTCACACACTCACACACTCACACACTCACCACACTCACACACTCACACCCACACACCACACACACACACTCACACACTCACACACTCACACCACACCCACACACACACTCACACACACACACACACACACTCACACACTCACACACCACTCACCACACACCACACACTCCACACACACTCACACCCACACTCACACCTCACACACTCCACACTCACACCCACACACTCACACTCCCACACTCACACACTCACTCACTCACACACTCACACACTCACACTCACACACTCACACACTCACACTCCACACTCACACACTCACACACTCACACTCACACACTCCACACCTCACACACTCACACACTCACACCTCACACACTCACACCTCACACACTCACACACTCACACACTCCACACTCACACACTCACACACTACACTCACCACACTCCACACTCACACCACACTCATCACACTCCACACTCAACACTCACACACTCACACACTCACACACTCACACACTCACACACCCACACACCACCTCACTCACACACTCACACACTACACAGTCACACACTAACTCACTCACACACCCACACTCCCACACTCCCACACACCCACGCGCACGCGCACTCACGCACGCACCACGCCACCACAACCACACCTACATACACACCACACACACGCACACCTCACCACACACACTCACACGCACATGTACACGCACACGCACACGCAAGCGCACGCGCACACGCACACCACACGCACACGCACACGCACTCACACTCTTAAGTGAAAGTAATTTAATAGTATTTCTTGTATTATAAGATCCCCCTTATTCGAAACTTTGGTTTTTAAAAATCTATAATGAAGTATCTATTCAGCATCACAACAAATTCAAAATCCTACTATTGTCCCTTAGATATATATCGTTTTTAAAATGTTTTCCGTATTATCAAGGGTGAGCTTTTGTATTATGTATTTCCTAGATACCAATCAAACAACGCACTTCAGAATTTCGCTAACAACTGTTTTCAAAATTATTTTGTTTTATTTGGTAACTTAGCATATCATTTTACAGAATCAGTCATCTCCGTTTTCATATTTCTCACATTTCATAAATTTATTTTTAGATCTCAAGTAATTCTAAAGGAATTACCATTTATTGAAGCGATAACTGTAATTGTTATATAAAATATAGATAGAAAAATACACGATTTCAATATCTAAGAGATATGTATTTTAATTATCATCAGCAGAAGAATTTACAACTGGAAGCTTGCGGGGGTCTCTAACAATTGAAGCTACTTTCATAAAATGATTCATTCACCTCTTCATTTAAAGTTACGTGAAATATGAAATGCAGTTGTCCACAAGAGTCCATCAGGTAGATTGATTACTTTTTTAACATGTGTCATTTACTGAAGTACAGTAGAAGCTCGATTATCCGAAATAATGTGGACCGTGCTTATTTCGGATAACCAAATTTTTCGGATAATAGGGAGGACATAAAAATAACACAAAAGTTGCTTTTTTAATAAAGACAAGACTTTATTCATATATATGTACTACATGTATCTTCATACATATACATATGTTGGTATGTATTTAGTACTCTAAACAAGAACATTACATAATATCTGTATCAAAAAAAGAACGAATGTCCAATTGCTTTTGTTTAGATTGCAAGTGGTTCTTATAAGCAATGTCCTTCCATCGCTTAATCAATAATACGTCAGTAGAAGTCGCAGTTGGTTGCTGTTCCACATATAGCAAAGCCTTTTCCAGTGCTTCTACGGCCGCTGACTCTAAACAAGAACATTACATAATATCTGTATCAAAAAAAGAACGAATGTCCAATTGCTTTTGTTTAGATTGCAAGTGGTTCTTATAAGCAATGTCCTTCCATCGCTTAATCAATAATACGTCAGTAGAAGTCGCAGTTGGTTGCTGTTCCACATATAGCAAAGCCTTTTCCAGTGCTTCTACGGCCGCTGAATGAGATATTTTAGGAATTGATTCCTCGTCATCATCGTCGTCGGATTCCTTGTTGTCGTTATACTGCACTTTAGCTTCGCCACTTGCAAGAATTATGAGTTCGCTGTCTGTCAACTCATCTCCTCTGTCGTCACTTATTACCCACGCATTAACATATTCTGGAGTAACTTCTTCACATCCTCCAACTGTTTAACGAGATCGTGTAAGTCGTTGTTTTCGACTTCACCGTCTTCCATACGTGTTTTCGAATTTCCTTCAATTAACTTGGACCAAGATTTTTGTACCGTAGAAATTTTAACCTTATTCCACGAATCTGCTATCCAGTAAGCTACGTCCTTTAAATTAATTTTCTTCAAACAGTTTACAAGATCAACATCCTCGCTGGAGGTTTGCTCTAATATTGATTCTAGTAAACATCGCCGGTAATTACGTTTTAAATTTTCCAAAACTCCTTGGTCCATTGGTTGAACCAAAGAAGTAATGTTTTGAAGAAGAAACATAACTTTTATTGTCCCCACTTGTAAGTTCGTTTTCATTTGAATGCGAAGGAGCATTGTCTATTAACAAAAGGGCCTTCCTTGGATGTCCGCATTTTTTTAGAAACGTTTCCACTTTTGGCACAAATTCTTCAAAAATCCAATTCTTAAACAACAATCTGTCCATCCAACCTTTTTTTGGTTTTTGTAATAGACTGGCAACACATTTGGAAGAATGTGTTTGAAAGCTCTTGGTTTTGCCGATTTTCCTACGCACATTAATGGAAGCTTGTGCCTCCCAGAATAATTACTGCAGGCTAGAATTGTTAGGCGCTCCTCACTTCTCTTGTATCCGGGCGCAGAACGTTTATTTCTAGATGCCAAAGTTTTTGAAGGAAACACTTTATAATTAAGACCGGTCTCATCGCAATTATAAATTTGGTCTGGCGTTAACCCCTGCTCTTCTATTAATTTCTTAAATTGCGCTTTGAAGTCTGCAACTACAGATGTATCGGCCGATAATTTTTCGCCGCACATTTTTAGTAGACGAATTCCATGTCTTTTTTTCCATCTACCCAGCCATCCATCACTGGCTCTAAAATTATCGGGTGCTTCAATTACCGGGAGTTCTTCGCTAAAGTAGACCGCTTTTTGTTGTAAAATAAGCCCAGATACTGGTACACCGCGCTCACGCTGTTGTGTAAACCACAAGTACAAACTGTTATCTATTTTTTCAAATTTCTCCTTTTTCATACTTTTCCGGTCCGCCACGGGGCTGATTAAAACACTACACCATTGTTCTATTTTTTTACGGTTCTTTTTCCATTCACAAACAGTACTTACGCCGACATCGTACTCATCTGCCACGTTTTCTAATATCTCGCCACTATCAAGACGATTAATAGCCGTAAGTTTGTCTTGAAGCGGAAATTACAACTCTTTTGCGTTTAGGCATGTTCGTGCTTTTAAAGTTTCCAAACAACTAAGTGAAATGTAAAACTTTCCTTGTTGTCTGCAAGATTAGTCACACAATAACTTACCATAAGTAGCTCAGGCACAGAACTAAGTAAAACTAAAGTGAAATGTAAAACTTTCCTTGTTTTCTACAAGATTAGTCACACAATAACTTACTATAAATAGCTAGGTACAGATGACTCAACTAACTGGGCCCTTCTGAGAAACACCAGAAACTGCAGACGCCGAATTTCGGATAATGGAGCGAACAGTTTATCACCGTTTCGGTTAATACGGCTGATTTAAAAATTAATTTTATTTCGGATAATGCAGCGTTTCGGTTAAGTGAGATTCGGATAAACGGACTTCTACTGTATTTATTATTTAACTTCGCAGTCACTGAAAGTAAAATTATCATGTTTACATATTTGAAAACCTCAAAAAGTAGGGTTTTCAAATGTGAAAAATGATGTACGGCTCCCATGAAAAAAATATAAGTTTATGTCATAACTCATCAATGTTTCACCCAATTTCGTTTTTGATTACATCATTGTAAACTACCATAAAAAAAGTACATAAATAATATTTTTGCGATTCTTTCTCTTCAAACAAACAAGAGATTTTGCAGGAGATTTGGCTACCCTGTACGCTAGTGTTTCTTGAATATTTATACAAAGTTTATATGTGTAAATGTATGTTTAGGTTTTTGTAACTTGGCTTTATTACTGTTTGCAATTATAAGTAGTGAGAAAATTTCAAGAGACATGAATAGCAAAGAAAAAAGTGGGAATATATTAATACGCAATGAATAGTATATTTTGACATTGACGGTGCAAGTTTTTCTGTTTCTAACGCAATACTACTTTAATTTACTAGTTAAAATTCCGTATGAATTTATATCGAACGTTAAGGAGCTTACGTTTACTATGTAGTTTTCTTTGTTAAGTATCTCAGGAAATATTAAAAGTAGCTTTATAATATAAATTATTATTATTTTTATTATTATTATTAGTAATATTAATTGAAGCTACTTTTCACATTCATCGGTACATTACCTAAAAGTTTTGTAACATATTTTTGTATTGCTTCTTTTATACGCCATTTAATTAAAATCATTTATTATTAAATATATTGCATAATTTTCAAGCATAAAGTTATGTCGCCTGAGGTCAGAAGGTATTTACATTTAGAAAAACTCATTTCGGCGTTTGTATTCTTATTCACAATCATTTAACAATGTAGAACTTTTAAACATCTTGACATTTAAAAAACGGGAAACTGTAAGCTGTCAAGTTAGTATACCTTAGATTATGTATATAGGATGAAAAAATAAACAACTGGTTGGAAAGTACTTATGTCCTAACCTATGACCTAAAATTGGTAGATAATACTATAAGTCTATATTTGAGCCTGCGCCTGCGCGTGCGCGTGCGCGTGCGTTTTAATCTGCGCCTGCGTGTGCATATGTGTCTGAGCCAAGGTCTGCGTCTGCGTCTGAATCTGCGTCTGCGTCTGCGTCTGCGTCTGCGTCTACGTCTGCGTCTGCGTTTGCGTCTGCGTCTGCGTCTGCGTCTGCGTAGGAGTCGGCGTCGGCGTCGGGGTCTGCGCCTGTGTCTGCGCCTGCCTGCACCATAATTATTGCACACCCAGGCAATTGGTTTTATCGTTTCTAAAACGAAGTGTGTAGAAGTAATGTGTTTACTTGTTTTTGTGTCCAAACAATTACTAGCGCCTTAATATCGCGGTAAAATATTGTTCTTGTTCATCAAACCAATGCATTTACTCGTGTCCAAAACGAAATTGATGTCTATTAAAATTTTTGGGGTGTTTCTCACCCAAAACTATATGACAATCATCATAAAAGCATAAAATGGTCAGGCCCAACGGGGCAATGGGTCGTTTTCCAACGAAATTAGCGTAAACAGTATATGGGCATTGTTCCCAGAATGGTAAAATACGCCATAAAATCATAAGATTCCAATTTTTACGATCGATGCCATACGTTTGGAGGTTTGCCTAACAAAATTGGCAAATGACCAACAACATAAAACGTTTAATTATTGCACCTCCAGGTAAATGGTTTTATCTCTAACTAAAAAGCAAAAAATAAGAACTGAGAAATTTTGTGCTGTTTTGGATCGCGTTGTGATGGAACTAGAGAAAAGAGCTGCAGTAAATGTTCTTTAGAAATTTTGAGCCAACGTCTGCGTCTGCGTCTGCGTCTACGTCTGCGTCTGCGTCTGTGTCTGCGTCTGCGTCTGCGTCTGCGTCTGCGTATGCGTCTGCGTCTGCGTCTGCGTCTGCGTCTGCGTCTGCGTCTGCGTCTGCGTCTGCGTCTGCGTCTGCGTCTGCGTCTGCGTCTGCGTCTGCGTCTGCGTCTGCGTCTGCGTCTGCGTCTGGATCTGCATCTGCGTCTGCGTCTGCGCCTGCACCTGTGTGTGCGTGTGAGTGTATGGAGTAGGGCAGCCTTGCGTGGGATTCAGTACGTTTCATGTATAAATACCAATTTTGGACATTCCTGGTCCCAAAGGTTCCACAATACCGTAAAACCACAAATGCTTTTTCTTGTCCATGCGGCAATGCATTGGAACATTCGATAGGGAAATTAACGTATTTCTCTTCTCTTTAAATGAATTTTCACAACAAATGTTAATTCAGAAATGCGATTATCTCCAAGGAATTTAAAATGATGATCTGGAAAATTCCTTTTCAACGGAATTTTTGCACTTTTGTGAATGTTTAAAAGAAGAGACTTCAGAAAAAAGAAAATATCCGACTTATTATATTTAATTCGATCCCAAATTCTACAAACAGTGTTTCTAAATAAAGAAATTGTTTTACGAATTTTTGTGTCAGTGGCAGTGCCTGTGTGTATTAATAAACACTTCTCTACATAGTCATTGCGTACACGCATACCGTGTGCGGCTGTTTAGGCGAATGCTGGGGTAGTATTTTCTCCTCAGAACTCTAACTCCGTTCCTTCCGATCCTATCCTAACCACACCCATCCGTAATCCCACTATGCATATACACGTAATGTATGTATGTGTTACATGCACAAAGAGACAGTTTTGCCAAATGTGAAAGGTACGCCGTAACAAGAAATAGGGATTACCCGAAAGCTCAGTCGGTCGGTTATGTACTTGAATGTGTGGGCGTGTAGCTAGCGTAGATATACAGAAAGGTTAAAAAGGCACCACTTGATTTGTTTTTGTATCGACATTAGATCAAGAAATGAGTTACGACACAGAAAGAGGTACGTTATAGTTAAAATAATGTAAGACACAGTCTAAGAAGGGAGTGGGTCAGACTAGTAATTTAATCCTAGAGCGCAGTGATAAATAAGCAACTACATTTAGTTTAACACAACTCTTTTTAGCTTGAACATAAATTCATACCCCAACTCAGTGCATTCGTTAAAACTATATACAATATCATTAATAACACAAACTCGGTACAGACCCAATAATATGGATAGCTAATTGTAGCAAAAAAATGTATGACTTTCAAATGGTAAAAAATTATGCCTTCAGTTTGAACTATATTTTTGAATTAAGAACATAAAATTAACTAAAATGAAAACGTTAGAATTGAAGTCCTACCTTAATTCTGCTCCTTCAGCTCCTCGCCTGTCTTTCAATTAAATTCACAAATTTAACAGCGGGGTAGTAAACACCGGAAATTTAACAGCGGGTTGTAAACGTTTTAATAATGCGTACGAACACACACTAACAGCGTTCATGTACGACCTCCAAAACGTCAAGCCAGACAATCTTGAACGTTGATAAGGAAGTGCATACCGCAGAGCGGTGCAACTTCAATATCTCTAGCGCGTAATGTTTGAATAATTAAAAAAAGAAAAGAAAATAAATGCTTAATTTAAATTGATTAAGTAAAAAAAATAATAAAAATAAGAATTAATTTAAAAATTAATCTAGAGTTAGTTCAACCTTAACAAAGAAAAATATTTACAATAAATTGAAATATGAAAGGAACATAAAATTAAATAATAAATTTGGGACAAAACATTCCGCCCACCAAAATACGGAGTATTTTTTATGCTAACTAATTATCCATAGGTAAAGGGCAGAGCTTTACCACAGGACGCTTGTAAAACCCATGAAGAGTTTTGACAGTTGCAACGCGAACAATTACATCGGAACCCGGATGTACTGAGGTAATACGACCCAAAAACCAATGTAAAGGGGGTGCCTGTTCGTCTTTGATGAGCACAAGTGGTCCAATGGAAACAGAGCGGGATGAAGTATTCCGTTTACTGCGGGTGTGTAAAGTATGTAAGTATTCCTGTGCCCACCTTTTCCAGAATTCTTGGTGCATCCTTTGAATTAGTTGCCACCGATCCATACGAGGAATGGGAACAGAGAAAATATCAGGTTTGTGTGGAGCCACTAGCGGTTCCGTAACAAGATAATGTCCAGGGGTCAGCGCACGAAGATCCTGAGGATCGTTGCTGAAAGCAACAACGGGCCTTGAGTTAGAAGAGCTTCTATCTGTATGAAGACAGTAAACTGTCGCCTTAATATGGATTCAATCATCACCGCATAAATGGAAGACTTTTGTCAGTAACCGCGCTAGTTTCATTCAAGAGCAGCTAGATACGTCATGTTGGCGTCATGTTATTTCTTCTGAAAATCCCGCAGATTTTGGTTGTAGAGGCATGCTTCCAGGGGACTTAAGTGACAGTTCCTTATGGTGGGCGGGACCAAGTTTTCTTAAAAATTCTCACCGCAATTGGTCTTCGTTTCTTCACGAATCTCAGGAACCATCGGAAGCTCTTTCCGAACAGCGTTCTAATACCCTCACAAATATACTTGTTGAATATAATTTTATAGAATCTTTGCTTTCATATCACTAAAAATTGCAACCACTAGTATGCATACTTATCTTCGTTAGCGGTTTTATCTATAATGTCCGCCACCCCTTTAACCGATCGTCGTCGATTTTTTTAACGACCAAAGAGAAAAACGATAGTTTGATGTTATTAATTAAAATAGTTCAACGTATCGCCTTTTCTAAAAAAATTACCTATTAAAGAATTCTAAAATAAGTTGTATTCCTAAAAAACTTCGCAATCTAAGTCCGTTCTTGGACAATAATGATTTTTTGCGAGTCGGAAGTCGCATATAATATTCAGATTTGTCTTATTATGCGAAATTTACCTTGCTACTTCCCAGTAAGAATCACTTTACTAATGTAATTATTGATTTTTATCATCAAAAATATCTTCATACCGGTGTACAGGCTGTCCAATTTTTATTGTCTCAACGCGTTTGGATTATTTCATCGAAGTACACCATTCGTAACCGCATATGTAAGTGTATTAACTGTTGGCGCTTAAACCCCAAACCTTTACAACCTCCTATGGGTAATTTACCTGTGTCCGGTTTGTATAAATCTGTCAAATGCTTCTTGCATACGGGTTTAGATTTCGCCGGAGCCTTTAATGTCACTATGACGAAGGTTCGTGGCGCCAAAACTACCAAAGCCGATTTGTGCCTCTTCGTGTGTTTAGCTACGAAAGCTATTCACCTCGAACTCGTTTTTAGTCTTTCAACCGACACATTTTTGGCTTCTTTACGTAGATTTACAGGGAGACGTATACGTTGTGAGCACTTATGCAGTGATTGTGGCTCAAGCTTCGTAGGCACCAGTAAGCAGCTTCAGGAGTATTATTCCGTCGCTGCTTCGCAGGAATCTATCGATTAGCATTTCAACCCCCCCCCCTTTCCCTATGGCTACTCATTTTGGAGGGCTGTGGGAAGCGGGCGTTAAATCTGTCAAAACCCACCTGTACCGCATTATCGGTGATCAGATTTTAACCTATGCAGAGCTTAATACTGTCTTCATACAGATAGAAGCTCTTCTAAACTCAAGACCCCTTGTTGCTTTCAGCAATGTTCCTCAGGATCTTCGCGCGCTGACTCCTGGGCATTTTCTTGTTACGGAACCGCTAGTGGCTCCACCCGAACCTGATCTTTCTTCTGTTCCCATTTCACGTATGGATCGGTGGCAACTAATTCAAAGGATCCACCCAGATTTCTGGAAACGGTGGTCACACTCTTCATGGGTTTTATAAGTATCATGTGGTAAAGCTCTGCCCTTTACCTGTGGATAATTAGATTAAAAAGTTAGCATAAAAAATGTTTCGTCCCAAATTTATTATTCAATTTTATGTTCCTTTCATATTTCAGTTTATTGTAAATATTTTTCTTTGTTAAGGTTGAATTGACTAGATTAATTGTTAAATTAATTCTCATAAATACACTAATTAAAAGGCGTGTATAATTTGATGTGTAAAGCGGAAAACACCTAAATCCGGCACCGGCAATGGTGATGATGAAAAGATCCCTTGACACGAAAGTGTATAACAGCTAAGCATGGACTTCCTGTACGGTAAAATCGACCTTTCCAAGTGACGTATTTATTTATTAGTACTTTGTAAGGTTTTTTCAACGAGTTAATTACTTATATAATAAAAAGTACTTAAGTGTTTTCTTAACGATTATTTTAAAGGAAATTTTTGATTGTTAAAAAAAACGTTAATGTGTTTACATAAAATGCTATGGTTATATAAGGCGAATGTACAATTATGGTATTTTTCAATTAATAAATTAAACTAACTTGTTTAAAAATATTATTTACTACCGAATTGATTAAGGGTTTTGTATCTTGGTTTTGCATTTGAGAAGTTGTTTTAAATCAACATCTTGGACATGGATCTTGTTTTGCATCTAACATTCTTTTGGCAGAGGCTGCTTCACACCTGATTGTAAACAATGAATAATGAAGTAAAATACCCAAGAAAACATTATAGTTTAACATGTAAGAGAAATTAGGCTTCCGTATGTATTTGTGTAGAAGTTCTAGTAGCTCATTGCAAATATTCGCTACGTAACGTCATTACAGACCTATACAATGATTAACAAGCGTTAGATGTTTTTCTAGATACATCATTCTATTAAAACAATATTACATTCACTGAAAGAATCGTATTAATAAGCACTTCTGTACATAGTCACTGTATACACGCACACCATGTGCGGCTGTTCAGACGAATGCTGGGGTGGTGTTTTCCCCCTCAGAACTCCAACTCCGTTCCTTCCGATCCTATCGTTACCACACCATCCTTAATCCCACTATGCATATATACGAATGTATGTATGTGTTACATGCACAAAGAGACAGTTGCGCCAAATGAGAAAGGTACGCCGTAACAAGAAATAGGGATCAGCCGAAAGCTCAGTCGGTCGGTTATGCACTTGAATATGTGGGCGTGTGGCTGGCGTAGATATACAGAAAGGTTAAAAAGGCACCACTTGATTTGTTTTTGTATCGCCCTTAGATCAAGAAAAGAGCTACGACACAGGAAGAAGTACGTTATAGTTAAAATAATATAAGACACAGTTTAAGAAGGGAATGGGTCGGGCTAGTAATTTAATCCTAGACCGCCGTGATAAATAAACAACTAGTTGTAGTTTAACACAACTATTTTTAGCTTTAACATAAATTCATACCCCAAATCAGTGCATTCGTTAAAGCTATATACAATATCATTAATAACACAATCTCGGTACAGACCCAATACTATGGATAGATAATTGTAGCAGTTTATAAATTATAATAAATCCTAACACAATGGTTATTGTCAGTTTGGATAGCTATACGGTTTGTGAACAAAAAGGAGACAAAACGCAAAAATATCGTGCACTGTTCGACACCCATCGTTGATCCTAGAAATCAACGACACAACACATAATCAAAATCAAATAATAATAATAATCAAAAAATAATTCCCGATATAAATAACCATACTATTTAGCCAGATGTCTACCATCGCGTTTTTCTTAAACCCACAAAAGATTTAAGGTTAAATTAATAGTACAAAAAATAAATAAATATGAAGCATACGTTTACATACAGCAAACAGAATGGGTTAGTTTGGTACTATTTCTATAAGCATTTATCAAAAGAGTAACCTACAACTTTTACAATTACAAAAAAATGTTAAGCAAACATGAATAGCCCAGTGGCCGAGAGCCGAAATAGGTATAAGAAAAAATGAATAGTTTCCTTACTATGATAGCGTTTGTTGACACATAGTTATAGCGTAGATAATTATACTAATAAGTAAGGTACATAGACATGCATTAACCATTTAACATCAAGGATCTATAAAATGTTGATATAATAGTACCAATATTAACATATATCGGAAAACACTCCGCATGGTAACCGTTGAACTCTCGTCAAAGTTCAGATCGTAAACAGATGTTTACTTTCTACAATAGTAGGTATTAGGAGGTAACAGCTGTGTAAGTGCCCTACAATTTTTATGAAAATGAAAAGTTATTATACACGAAAATAGAAAGATATTTAAGCTAGATTAGCAGCTGTAAGCAATGAGCACTTGTATGATTATAATATAATTTCAATAAAGCTTGACTAAACATTTACTGTCACAGGTACATAACCTAGATGATGTACTACCATTTAATGTTCCAACCAAGCTAGTCACACACGGATTTAGATAACAGTACCATATTTATAACTATAAATCGTTATAGTACCGAGCTGCTCTTCTAGTACTGCGCAGATTAATTACAACAAGTGTCTATATAACGAGAGCTTCGTCATGCAGCAATAATAATAAAAGAAACTCACCAGGATGTTGCTTGTGTATAATTACTTAAGCAAGTGTATTACTAGCCATAAACCTATTTGTTCTTTGGGAGAGGATCACTCAATATGAAGTAACAGCCAGAATGTATCTTCAACTTAGTTATCGGAGACCATTTCTAAGTTATACTATAATTCGGAAGAGTGCTGACCAAGTATAGGTGCAGAATCGGTTACATCAGTATCTTGGCTGGGCGAAGGACGATAATAACCAATAGAAAGAAAAACCTAGAAAAACCAATGTTTTAGATACGAGTTGAGTGTGAAGTATAACGAATGTACTGTTACACGTCCAAATCGCACTAGGCGTCGTGTACGCTTACTAATGTAAGCGGGTTGTCAAGCCAGCTAACAGGGAGATGGGCGTGGTCGAAATAATAAGTAAAATGAATTATTAATATGCTCAAACACCTTACACTTATACTCAAATGGCTCAATTCGGGAAAAATATGTCTCTAGGCGCTACCACAATCGAAACTTTGCTACAATAATTGTCTTAAGCTGGATGTTAATTAACCCTACTTGATTGTGGAAAGTAGGATTGTGCTTACTCGGTAAACTCCTATACGAAGGTTCTAAATCAAACACTCGTCCAAAACAATTCAACTCAAACTCAAATAAATTTAGTACTACCCAGGTTCTTAAAAACTTTTTGAATACACCTCGTATACCAAAACTTCCAAAATAAAATTTATCACTCAAATTCATTCAATGAACGGTAATTAATTTTTAAAATTCTTAACATGAACGATATCTTTTAGATTTAATTTACTTTTTATAATATTTCTGAATCGTATTGACATTCGTAAACATTTAAGGTTTCAAAACTCCAACTATTTGTTATACTTAATGAAATTTAAACTAACAGCTGATCTGTTAATAGTGCATTGCTCTAATGACACAAACATGAAAATTTTGCAATCAACCTGGCTAATATGTCCTTTCAGGTTGTTCCTAAATCTGAAAATTCCAAAAAAAATTAAAATATGCAAAGCTTACTTTTAAAATTGTCAAAACAAGATCACCAATTAAGTAAATGTTACATCTGTGTTTCATACCTGGTTAAATAAACAACAAAGTAAAAAAAAATATAACGATAAATATATATATTGTCCTGCATACAATAATCAAAACACAAATATCTACATAAATTACATCAGCGTGGTTGAAAGTTAAACCACCAAGTACCACTTTGCCTTCTTACTATTAAAACAAACCATACAATACGACTCAAGAACGATTATCTCTTCCTTTCAAAACTATTTAATCATTTAAACAACTATACGCAAATAAACTAACAAAAAGATAATCGGGCTTAAATGAGTTCTTAAAATTCCTTAAATCTAACTTCTTACTTAACAATTGTCCATAAATCCTTGGATTTTCTTTCTTCTTTCTTCCATAAACCAATTATGTGTAGTCCATTGGTAATCCTTAAATTGCATGAACGCACATTACAAAGGCTCAACAAAACTTATTCCTCTGTGCACTCGCGATTAGTTCACTATGCAAGGTTATTACTCCCACAAACATGTAATAACGGTAAACCTTTGGTTGCCTCTTTAAAATTTCTAGCAACCTTTACACCAATTTAGTCCCTTATACAAATAAAACTTTCAATGTCATATAACGTTACTTAAACATTGGCTTAATATACAACGAACGCTTCGTTCACTTAACAGGTGGTCTCATAAATACTTTTAGCTGAATCTCGTTACAAGAACACGCGCTGCACTTAATACTTTAACATAACATCTGTTATCTTTGTTCAAATCTGCTTACGCACTATTATTTTCTTGAAAATAAACAAACTAATTTTTATCTTCAACTTCAATTTTATTATCGTTTTATTTATGAATGTCTTTTACGATTCATCCCCGGTTCGGGTTACGCAGTTGTTTAAACAATTACTGCCTCATTAAAATTCACAAATATACTCCAACATCATCACATTCTATCACACTACCTCCGCACGCGCGTTTCTCACCAACAGCCAAAAACGAAAAAGCTTAACTCCCCAACTGACTCGTCGATCTCTGACTTTCCTATTTATAACTTCAGTCATCCATCTTTAAACATGTCTTCCTTCCGCGTTATATTCTCCAATAATATTCATTCAAAATTCCCTAGTTCCAATAGCTGCTTCCCTCTATACAAGCACGCGTGTAATTACAATACATCGCCATATTTGTTTTCACTTACAAATTTTACAATTACTTCATGAAGAAATCATTTTTCGTCACCACATTCATTCAGTAGCCACTCTGGTCCATTACACAACTTTTAACATTTATCTCCAATCTGCGCTCGATCTGCTTCCGCAACATTTGCAAAAATAAGTACCGTCTAAGGTCTCAAATCCCATATACATACACATATTCTCAAAACAATTGCACAACATTACAAAACTTTCTGAAATTAACACTTAAACATACCCAATCTTTCTCTACATATTTTCTAAAACATTCTACACTTATTCTTCACATTTTCTGACCAAGATTACTCATCTTATCTTCAAACATTCCATTCCTTATGGTAGCCAAACAGTAGCGATACAGTGGCAAGCATTATCGTCCTATCGGCAAATTTCTCTTCACATTTACATTCACCAAAATCTAATTATTCCAACACTAAAGTCTCTATAAGATTCAAATACACGTATCTACATACTGAATTATATTTCTCCTAAATTTCCAGTGGCGTATCATACACCCACATACATTATATACACACAAAAATTTTTTTTTTTTCGTTCAAACCCAATACACTCGTGCTCAAAACACGTCATACACGTCATTACAACATCCTACATACAGGGTGCGTCAACGCAACCTGACAGTACTTAGTGAAATATTCAGTGACGAAAGTATACTAATGTTAAGAAGATTTGTACTCACCTCCTGCCAGGACGTGAAGCTTTTGCTAAGAAATTCAATATCCGTAGAAACGAAAATTAAATTACATAGTATAGTTTTTCACTAATTATGGAGATTTTAAAAATCAGAACTACCCTGTATGTAACCTTTATTAAATAAATTGTTACAAAAACTACAGTGAGAAATCTCCCAACATACTTAGTTTCTGACAACGCAATTTTGGCCTTCATAAAATGGTATTCTTTTTCAGACGAACTCAAACCAAAAAAAAGTCACCTGACAAATTTTAACCAACCAGAAATTGTCACATTTTTAAATTTATTTGAAAATTAATTGTCACGCGACATGTTGCCAAATTTCTTATAATTGAAGCCAACGTGTATTGCCTACACAATAGGCATAAACATTCTCAAACTCGCTGTAAAACCCAAAACTAGTTTAAGGTTACATATATATATATATATATATATATATATATATATATATATATATATATATATATATGCTCGGAATCCATACTTGTGGATGAAGGAGCTTGGAAAACTCAAGCAGCCCACCGCCCCTTGGGAAGGAAATGAAATACGTGGCCTTTTCCTTTTTTTCTACAGTATAGGAATCAAACCCATTATTATTAAACAACTGCTGGATTTAATTAAAGCACAGCATCATCTAGGTTGGTGCAATCATAAACCAGGTCTAAAATTTGCATATGAATTTACTAAATATTCTGTTTTGTTCTATGAATGTGTCTGTCTACTAGCAAAAAATAAAAAGTCGTTTTTCTGTCTGTGCAGTATATTTCATTGTAGTTGTGCAAAGCAAAAAAAAATCAATATTAGAACTTCCTTGTCCAAAATCTATATTTATGGTAGCAGGTGTCCGCACGAAAACTTTAAATGGAAAGATATCTGGTGTTTTAAAAGAAATCGACTCAAAATTTGGGATGTTATTAAGGAAGTAGGGGGAAAATTAATACTATATGAGATACCACCACAACCTGGATCGGTAAATAATAAAAAACGTGACCGGAGTAATGGTGGTGTACGAGATGAAGCAATGCAAGTAGCAGTTCTTGGTTACGTAAATTTAGACCGACAGCTTTCAGTTAGAAAATTATCAGAAACTTTGGAAGTGACAAAATCAACGTGCCATAAAATATTAAAATTAAATAAAGTGCACCCTTATAAAATACAACTTCATCAAGAGTTGGGTGACGATGACTTCGATAGAAGAGTCCAATCTTATTAAACACTGACAGGCATGATTTTGCAAAATAGAAATATTTTGCGAAATATTTGCTTCAATGACTAAAGTTGCTTTTTCCTAAACGGTTTACTGAATAGACACAATTGTCAAGCGATGTTAATCCCCACGTTTTGCAAGAAGGCCAAATGCAACGTCACCAAAAAATTAAAGTATTGGCTGGAATTCTTAATAACCTAATAATTGGTCCTATTTTCTACCGGGAAACTTTAACTGGAGTTGTTTTCTAGAGTTTTTGGAAGAATTAACACACCCCCCTATAGAAGTGCTTGGAAGAAAATTTAGATCAAATACAGGAGTATAAGTTATACGTTCAGCTAAATGTTTAGAAGTAAGGCCAGCTCGCTCCCCAGACTTGAACCCATTGGATTTCTTTTTATGGGGACATTTGAAGTCTATTCTTTACAGCATACCGCCACAATCCCTTGTGTATGAGTGTATGAGGATGTGAGGGTGTGAGTGTGTGAGTGCGTGTGAGTGTGTGAGTATGCGAGTGCGTGAGTGTGTGAGTGTGTGAGTGTGTGAATGTGAGAGCGTGTGAGTGTGTGAGTGTGTGAGTGTGCGGGGTGTGCGAGTGTGTGAGTGTGTGTGTAGTGTGTGTGGAGTGTGTGCATGTGTGTGTGTGTGTGAGTGTGAGTGTGTGAGTGTGTGAGTGCGTGAGTGTGTGTGTGAGTGATGTGAGTGTGTGAGTGTGATGATGTGATGTAGTGTGAGTGTGTGTGTGAGTGTGTGAGTGTGGTGAGTGTGTGAGTGTGTGAGTGTGAGTGTGTGTGTGTGAGTGTGTGAGTGTGTTGTGAGTGTGTGAGTGTGTGAGTGTGTAGTGTGGTGTGTGTGTGAGTGTGAGTGTGTGAGTGTGTGAGTGTGTGAGTGTGTGAGTGTGTGAGTGTGTGAGTGTGTGAGTGTGTGAGTGTGTGAGTGTGTGAGTGTGTGAGTGTGTGAGTGTGTGAGTGTGTGAGTGTGTGAGTGTGTGAGTGTATGTGTGTGTGTGTGTGAGTTGTGTTGAGTGATGTGTGAGTGTGTTGTGAGTGTGAGTGTGTGAGTGTGTATGGGTGAGTGTGTGGTGTAGTGATGTGAGTGTGTGAGGTGTGTGAGTGTGTGTGAGTGTGTGAGTGTTGTGAGTGTGTGGTGTGAGTGTGATGTGTGTGAGTGTGGTGAGTGTGTAGTGTGATGTGTGTGAGTATATGAGTGTGTGAGTGTGTGAGTGTGTGAGTGTGTTAGTCTGTGAGTGTGTGAGCGTGTGGGTGTGTTCAGATCTATGCAGTGCTATATTAAAAGCAAACATACCTCTGAATAAATTAACAAATCAATCTTTTAAACAATTTCTGGAAAAATATTGCAAAAGACATGTTCCAGATGAAGGTACTCTGCGTAAAAACTATATCACCCCTTTATATCAAGACCTAGTTCAATAAATTAGAAACATAATTGGAAATAATAATATATGGTTTACTGTTGACGAAACCACTGACAGTTGTGGAAGATATGTGGCACATTTGATTGTTGGAGTTTTGAATGACGAAATTACTACACCATTATTTTTGATTAGTTCAAAGGAATTGAGTAATACTAACAGTAATACAATATCCAAGCTTGTTACAGACGGATTAGCAAAGTTGTTCTTACCTGAAGCGGCGCCACATGAAAAAATAATGCGTATGGTTTCTGACGCAGCGGCATATATGATAAAAGCTGTATTTAATTTAAAAATATTTTTGTAAACCTGATTCACTATACTTGCTTAGCTCACGGGATTGATCGCATAGTGAGGTAATTAGAATCCAATTTCCTTTAGTTAATAAACTAATAAGTAGTGGAAAAAAATATTTCTCAAAGGACCTTTAAGAGTATAGACGTTTAAAGAAAGGCTCACTTAATATTCCACTGCCGCCAGAGCCAGTGCTTACTAGATGGGGAACTTGGCTGGACGCTGCTACATACTATTGAAATAATTTCGAGAATTTCAAGCAATCGGTTATGGATTTTCTGGAATCAACAAGTAAATCTGTGCAAGACTGTCAAAACGTTCTCCAACAAAAAGAAATTCAAAATAATTTGGCTTTAAATAAGAGCAATTTTAGTTTTGTAAGTGAAACTATAAAATTGCTAGAAAAGCAGCTTCTTTTAGTTGAATCGATCAAAATAATTGCGAGTTGCAGCAATGCTATAAATGCTGTTCCAGGACCCACTGGCAAGACAGTCAAAACAAAATTTGGACAAATTTATTCGAAGAATACTGGATATATATTACTAGAAAAAATTTCTTCTATTTTTGTGGTAACAATGTTCCTGATGTTATCATGGGTCCGCAACCATAACCTCATTTAAATATGCACCCATTACAAGTGTCGATGTAGAAAGGAGCTTTTCCCAATATAAAAATATTACGATGAAACATTTGGAACAATATTTAATTATTAGCACTTTGAAACATGAATAGTATACTCATATTCTGTCTTGAAAGACACTGAAAGTGATCTTTCAAGTTGAGTTTTGAATGACAATATTGTTTGTTTTGTTTATTGTTTATTACGATTTTTTAACGCCTTTTATTCAACTCACATTGTAAGTTCGGTTCAAATCTTGTAATTGAATTTTCAACAACTTCCTGATCTCTGATTGAGCTGAAATTTGGCATACATGCGTATTATTGATGACAATACACGAATATGTGGTGTTTGCTTTGAGTGTTGCGGCCAAATTTGGCCAAATATGGTCGAAATTTTTGTTTATAAAGCTAGGGAATTGAATTTCAGGGCTTAAGTTTTTAGCATAAGACCATGGACAAAAATATACGACAAGTTGAGTTCAAGATCAGGGGGCTGCGCCCGGGGGCTCGTATTCGGACAAAAAAATCTCAACTATTTTCCGATTTCCGGTTGAGCTGAATTTCGGCATACATGTGTATATTGGCCAAGTAAGTTCAAAATTTTTGTTTATAAAATTAGAGCCTTGAAGAATTGAGTTTGTTTCTTTATTGGAACTTACACCCGCGCGGCCAAAAAGTAGAAAAAAAAATAAGAAAAAAAAAACAATTTTAAAAAACGCTTTTATTTCCAAATTTACTAAAAAGAATAAAATATTTTTTTTATCTACCCATTAAATTATTTTATTCTTTTTAGTACATTTGGAAATAAAAGTGTTTTTTAAAATTGTTGTTTTTACTTATTTTTATTATTCGAATTGATACGTGATGCAGACATAATAATTTTAACTCAACTGTTTATTTTGTTTTATTGATGCATAACGCAGGATAATCTTTGCTTGATATTGCTGTGAATAAATACAACGAATGAAAGCTAACTGATTATTTCCTGTGAATTGTATGTTTTTATCTGCTTTAATTCTGCTTTTTTATTAATTCATTACTTATGTAGTACTTTTTTCCGAAGAATATTATGCTTATTATGCACCTTATTCCATTAAGATTGTACTTATTCATCCGGTCTTTAAATTAATAGTCGTAATTATACGGAAAATTTTTAAGGAATGCAACTTTGTTTTTTACTTTCTTGCGATTGAAATATCTAAATATTACTTTCGTGAAATTTAAAGATTTAACGGATTTAGACGTTTTCATCATGTTGAAAACAAATCTAGACTTATAATATTATCTACCAATTTTAGGTCACGTATACAGGTTAGGACATAAGCACTTTCCAACTAGTTGTTTATTTTTTCATCATATATACATAATCTAAGTCATCTATTCTATCTAACCTAACAGCTTACAGTTTCCCGTTTTTTAAATGTCAAAATGTTTAAAAGTCCTACATTATCAATGATTGTGAATAAGAACATAAACGGAGAAATTAGTTTATCTAAATTTAAATACTTTCTTGATCACAGGCAACATAGCTTCATGTTAGAAAATTAGGCAAAATATTTAATAATAAATGATTTTAATTTAATGGCATAGAAAAGAAGCAGTACCGACGAATGCGAAAAGTAGCTTACTAATAATAATAATAATAGTGAATATTTATATTATAAAGCTACCTTTGATATTTCCTGATGTACTTAACAAAGAAAATTACATAGTAATTGTAAGCTCCTTAACGTTCGATATGAATTCATACGGAATTTGAGCTAGTAAATTAAAGTAATATTGCGTTAGAAACATAGAAAAACTTGCCCCGTCAATGTCAAATATACTATTCATTGCGTATTAATATATTCCCACATCCTTCTTTGCTATTGATGGGTGACTTTGAATCTTCTCTTGAATTTTTCTCACTACTTATAATCAAACAGACAATAATAAAGCCAGTAACAAAAGTCTGAACATACATTTACATATATACAGTTTGTATAAATATTCACCAAACAATAGCATACAGGGTGGCCAAAACTCCTGCAAAATGACAGCTAATGTATAACAATGATATCTGTGTCATGGCTTAATAATTATTTTCTACCTCTTTTCATTTTTACGTTATTCTTAGGTTGTCAATTTTAGCTTATTTGCTTGTTTGAAGAGAAAGAATCGCAAAAGTGTCATTTATGTACTTTTTTATCGTAGATGTAGTCAAAAACGAAATTGGGTGAAACGTTTATGAGTTATGACATAAACTTATATTTTGTTCATGGGAGCGATACATTATTTTTCACATTTGAAAACCCTATTTTTTGAGGTTTTTAAATATGTAAACATGATAATATTAAAATACTTATCTTTTTTGGGTTTTTTAATGGTGTATTTCAAATTATACAATGTAAATGTCTCGATAACACTTAGAGTTATCTTCGTCAGTAGTAATATCTATTAAAATTGTTAAAGATATTGAAAACAATTTTGTCAACATCTTTAACAATTTTAAAAGATATTACTACTGACGAAAATAACTGTAAGTGTAATCGAAACGTTTGGATTGTATAA
This sequence comes from Vesta saturnalis, assembly GCA_036346205.1. Classification (NCBI taxonomy): domain Eukaryota; kingdom Metazoa; phylum Arthropoda; class Insecta; order Coleoptera; family Lampyridae; genus Vesta; species Vesta saturnalis. Next base: position 31,344 of record JARFJB010001051.1, read on the forward strand.
TTTAAAATACACCATTAAAAAACCCAAAAAAGGTAAGTATTTTATTATGTGTGATAATGGCGAAAGTTTAGATTTTCATATTTCAGTCCTTTATGGGGACGAAACATCGTTCGATCAGACAATTTAAAGAAACGTAAAGCACGATTATTATCGTCACTCACTCTTTATTACGATGCCGAGACCAAAAAATTATCCCAAAGTTTATCTATATTGAAAGAAATTTTAATAACAAACAAGCTAATAATATTTACAGAAGAACTAAAAATGCTCTTCTGCGTAATCAAATACATATTACTAGGAAGTTACTAGATAACACCGATAGAAATCTTTTATATGTACACTTAGAAAATTTATCCATATTGAATAGAGAAGTTTGGAAATAAATATTGACATCTCATGTCAACGTCAACAAGAAAAATTTAATAAATTATACAGACAAAATAATAGACCATCTATTGATTATAAAAAAAACAGTTATAAACCTTTCTGATAATGTTGTTTCAGATTACGCTATTGAAGCGCTTTCTAAAGAAGGAAATGTTGTGATAACACCAAGAGTAATACCTTTTGAAGATATAATTTCCAATATCGAAAACTCCATTAAATCATTACCTTTTGATGTTGCTAATGAAGTTAGATATCACACCGTTAACATATCCTTATCCTTTCGTGAACGACGCGATTTACTTGATCTTAGACGCAATGAAAATATAATAATATTGAAATCAAATAAAGGTAATGCAACTGTTATATTAAATATGAACGATTATAACATTAAAATAGAACAATTGTTGGAACCAGAGGCTTATCGTATATATACCAAAAGATCCAACAAAAAAGTCTCTTCTAAAAACTAAAGAATTGATTAAATTATCATCTACTCCTGAACAAATAAAAAAGAAACTACCTAAATCTGAAGCTATTTCACCAAAACTGTATGGTTTACCAAAAATTCATAAACCTAATTTTCCTTTAAGGCCTATTGTTAGTGCAATTGGTTCTCCTACATATGGTCTTGCAAAACATCTTACAATTTTATTACAACCTCATATAGGTAAAACACCCCGTTACATTAGAAATTCTGCCGACTTTGTTGAAAAAATGCATAGTTTCAAAATTGAAGAGGGTGATATAATGGTCAGTTTTGATGTTGTTTCAGTTTTCACAAAAGTGCCTCTAAAAGAAACTATTTAATACATTGATAACCTTTTCCCAAAGGATATAAAAATTCTTTTTCAGCACTGTCTTACTACAACTTATTTTCAGTGGAATAGTAAATTTTATGAACAGATTGATGGTGTAGCAATGGGCAGTCCCCTTAGTCCTGTTATAGCTAATTTTTACATGAAAAAGTTTGAAACATTAGCGTTACAAAATATACCTAAAAAACCTTCCCTTTGGTATATAGATGACATATTTGTTATTTGGAGACATGGAGAAGAGGCACTACATGAGTTTTTGGTTTTTATAAATGGTGTACATCCTAGTATTCAGTTTACCATGGAAAAAGAAACTAATGGAAGTTTACCATTTCTTAACATAATAATATCTAAAAATAATAATTCACTATCTTTTAAGGTTTACAGAGAGCCAACACACACTTTACCTTTATAAATTATCCAACCACCATCCACGTCAAAAAATTTGTGTAATTAAATCTTTAGTAGATCGATCAAAACGAATTTGTGACCCTGAATGAATACAAATATTTAACAAGATTCTTAGAAGGTAATGGATATTCACTTACAGATATTAATAATGTTATTACACCTTAAATAACCAGTTCTTAATGTTGGCACTGCTTTTCTCCCTTTTATAGCGGATGTTACAGATAGAATTGAAAAAATCCTAAAGTTATTTTGTTCATGGGGAAAAGTATACAATTTCTTTGATACAAGACGTAAACAACATATGAGATTTTGTAGATTAGGTCAACCAGAGAAGTCTGCAGTGGCTGACCATGCCTTAAATAATTTAAATCATGACATTCAATTTGACAATATGGAAATATTGGAAAGACAAACTCATTATTATGTTCGTTTACAACGTGAAGCTATTGAGATATATAAACACCCTAATAATTTTAACAGACAAGAAGGAAATCTTCGTTTGAATAGGTTTTGGCATTTCATAATTAAAAAAAGGCATAATGATACGTCTTGATTTTGATTTTAATTTTAACTTTTGGTATGTCTAGCCTTTTTTCCTAGGCCTTGAAGCAAATGCTTTATCAATTATATGTTAAATTATAACAGCACTATAATTTAACATAAGTGGTTGAAATTAAGATTAAAATTAAAGAAACGTTCTGCATTATGCTTTTCATTGTTAATAACACTTGCAAATATTGACAAAGAATTAGATTTAACAGCATTATTTTATTTGATGTCATGTTTATATTTGTGAATGCTTCTATCATTTTCAAATTGAAGTTTTTCACAACTTTACACTTACATCATAACTTGATTAAATTTTGTTAAATGTGTTTTGTTGGCTAACATTTTTCATTGTTAGCCTTCGCATGTTCTGATTTGTCATCTTTAAGACAATTTAACAATATTTAATTTTTAATGGCCTAGTAATTTTTTACTAAAATTTAATTCTATAGTTGGCTTTATATGTTTCTCAAATTGTTATATTAATAGTAGGCTGATATTTATGTTTTAATTTTTCAACATTGACTACTGACGAGGATAAATGTAAATGTTATCGAAACCTCTAGATTGTATAATTTAAAATACACCATTAAAAAACCCAAAAAAGATAAGTATTTCATATGTATGATAATGGTGAAAGTTTACATTTTCATATGATAATATTACTTTCAGTGACGGTGAAGTTACATAATAATTACTTCAGTAAATGGTACATATTAAAAAAGCAATCAATCTACTTGATCGAATCTTGTGTACAACGACATTTCGTATTTCATTTAAATTCTTCTTCCTTGTAGTTTGAATGTCACGTAACTGTAAATGAAGAGGTGAAAGGAGCTTCAATTATTAGAGACTCTCGCAGGCTTCCAGTTGCAAATTTTTCTCCTGATGATGATTAAAATGCTTATCTTTTAGATTTTGAAATCGTGTATTTTTCTATTTAGATTTTATATCAATTTAAACGTTTTGATAACAATTAGAGTTATCGCCTCAATAAATGGTAATACCTTCAGAACTACTTGGGATGTTAAAATAAATGTATGAAGTGTGAAAAATATGAAAACGCAAATATCTGCATGATATGCTAAGTGGACCAAATAAAGCAATATAATTCTGAAAACAGTTACAACAGAAATTCAGAAATGCGTTATTTGACAAGTAGCTAGGAAATACATAATACTGAAAACTCACTCTTGATTATACGCAAGACATTTTAAAAACTGTATACAGTGTGGTGATAAAATAAGGAACAAAATTTATAATTGCCTTGTTTAATGTTTCCAAGCAAAACCGTTGGGCAGGTCAATTTTAGTTTTTAATTGGCCACCTTATGACATAAAAGTTTTACTTATGACGGCATGTATTTTTGCACAATGACGTCATCATTAGTTTTTTCAATGACAACCCCAATTTTTTTTGCTGCTTTTTATTAGATTCTCCAACTACTTAAATTACGGTGTAAAAAAATTGGTACCTTAGATAACTATTTTTTTGAGAAAATAACTCATTTACCGTAAGAAATGAAAATGTATCTTTAATGGAAGAAAATCATGATTAAACCTCAAAAACAAACGAAATTTATCGGAAATGTTCAAATTGCGCTCCGTTAAACATTTGGCACTGACCGATACGAGTGTAAACACTTTGTACACTTCGCTCAAGGATTTCAGGAGTAATGCGCTCCACTTCAGCGCATATTCTTTATCGTAGCTCGTCTAAATTATTTGGCCTATTAAAATAAACCTTTGATTTTAAATCGCCCCACAGAAAAAAATCTAAGGAGTCAAGTCTGGGCAACGCGGTGACCACTCAATTGCTCCTTCCAAGAAATGTGGCGTCAAGATATTGACGCCACAATCCAAACATTTAATTTTCTTTGGCGTTGACTGTGAGAGTCTTGAGTCCAGTGAGGATTTTTTCTGGTCTAATACCTGCAGTTGTGACGATGTACTGTCCCATTTAGGCAAAATGTGGCTTCACGTGAAAATAGCATATTGTTTAAAAAAATGAGATCTCCATCGCAGCGTAACATTAGTTCATCGCAAAACTGCATGCGACGGTCTGGATCATCCTCGTTTAATCCGTGAATCAATTGAAATTTGTAAGGATGATATTCCTCTTTCTTGAACAGCTTCACGACAAAAGAGTGGCCTACATTGTTATTTAGGGCTAGCTTCCTTGTAGATTGGTGAGGATTTTCTTCCACTTCAAGTAACACATCTAATCGGGTTTCTTCGTTTACTCGAGATCGACCTTGCCGAGGCAAATCAGGACGGATCCCGTTTCAGTAAATGTGGCAACCAATTTACTTACTGTGGATCTTGCAATAGGCGGTCTAGTACGATGTTCTTGGTTGAATAATTCACATGTTTAATCATGTGTTCTTAGCTTATTATCATATTCAACCATCATTAAAATTTCTATTTTTCTCGTTCAGTTAAACGTGGCATTTTTTGTTAACGGCGAAGAGAATTCGCTTTTAAAAAAACTGCTAAGTGCTTTTTTCACACTACCACTACACCAATTGATGTTTTTAAAACCTCAAATTTATGAGTAGTTTTTGTTTCATCCCTCAAAAATGATACAGACGTGATAACGATAATTTGCAAAAACGCCCATTACTCCTGAAGTCCTTGAGTGTACAAAGTGTTTACAATCGCATTCATCATCGCCAAATGGTTAACGGAACGCAATTTGAACATTTGCGATAAATTTCGTTTGTTTTTGAGGTTTAACAATGATTTTCGTCCATTAAAGTTACATTTTATTTCTTACGGTAAATGTGTTATTTCCTCAAAATAATAGTTATATAAGGTACCAATTTTTTTACACCATAACTTAAGTGGTTGGACCATCTAATAAAAGGCAGCAAAAAAAATTGGGGTTGTCAGAAAAAACCAATGATGACGTCATTGTGCAAAAATACATGACGTCATAAGTAAAAGTTTTATGCCATAAGGTGGCTAGTTAAAAAGTGAAATTGACTGTTCGACGGTTTGGCTTGGAAACATTAAATAACGCAATTACAAATCTTGTTCTTTCCTTTATCACCACACTATATATCTAACGGACAATAGTAGGATTCTAAATTTACTGTGATGTTGAATAGATACTTCCCCTAGAGATTTTTAAAATCAAAGTTTCTTATAAGAGGGATTTAATAATACAAGAAACGCAATTAAGGTTACAAATGAAAAATATAAACCTTCACGACCATCTCGCATAATTAGAATACTTATCTTTTGTATACCAAATCGCATATTCTTTATTAACCTTTTATATAAATTTAAACGTTTTTATAACAACTACAGTTATCATCCTCACTTTAAGAATTAATTGAAGGACCCTGTTGACAACATATCAGTTTGATAAACGTAATTGTGTGTGAGTGCGCGTGTGCGCGTGTGCGCGTGTGCGCGTGTGCGCGTGTGCGCGTGTGCGCGTGGCGGTGTGCGCGTGTGCGCGTGGTGCGCGTGGTGTGCGGTGCGCGTGTGCGCGTGTGGCGTGTGCGCGTGAGCGCGTGTGCGGTGTGCGTGTGCGGTGTGGGTGTGGCGTGTGTGGGTGTGGTGTGTGGAGGTGTGAGTGTGTGAGTGTGTGAGGTGTGAGTGTGGGTGGTGTGTGAGTGTGGTGTGGTGTGTGAGTGTGGAGTGTGTGAGGTGAGTGAGTGTCTGTGTGGTGTGGTGGGGGGTGGGTGGTGTGGGTGGGTGTGGTGGGTGTGGGTGGGTGGGTGAGTGTGGTGGGAGTGTGGTGAGGTGTGGGTGGAGTGTTTGTGTGTTGTGTGTGTGTGTGTGTGTGGGTGTGGTGTGGTGTGGGTGAGGGTTGGTGTGATGAGGTGTGTGATGAGTGTTGAGTGGGTGAGGTAGTGGGTGAGGTAGTGTGAGGTGTGGGGTGTGGGGTGGTGTGTGAGTGTGAGGTGTGGTGTGGTGTGGTGTGTGAGTGTGTGGTGTGTGTGTGTGGTGTGGTGTGGTGTGTGTGTGGTGAGGTGTGAGTGTAGTGTGTGATGTGTGAGTGTGTGAGTGTGTGAGTGTGTGGATGTGTGAGGTGAGGTGTGGTGTGTGAGGTGTGAGTGTGTGAGTGTGTGAGTGTGTGAGGTGGTGGAGTGTGTGAGGTGTGGTGTGTGTGTGAGGTGTGTGAGTGTGTGAGTGTGTGAGTGTGGTGTGTGTGAGGTGTGAGTGTGTGAGGTGGTGTGAGTGTGTGAGTGTGTGAGTGTGTGAGGTGTGAGTGTGTGAGGTGTGTGAGTGTGTGAGTGTGTGAGGTGTGATGTGAGTGTGGTGGTGATGTGTGTGAGTGTGTGAGTGTGTGAGGTGTGGTGGAGTGTGTGAGGTGTGAGGTGTGGTGGAGTGTGTGAGTGTGGTGTGAGTGTGTGAGGTGTGGTGGTGTGAGTGTGAGTGTGTGAGTGTGTGAGGTGTGGTGTGTGAGTGTGTGTGGAGTGTGTGATGTGTGTGAGTGTGTGAGTGTGTGAGTGTGTGAGTGTGTGAGTGTGTGAGTGTGTGATGTGGTGTGAGTGTGTGAGTGTGGTGTGAGTGTGGTGGTGTGTGAGGTGTGTGAGTGTGTGAGTGTGTGTGAGTGTGTGATGTGTGAGTGTGTGGTGTGTGAGTGTGTGAGTGTGTGAGTGTGTGAGTGTGTGGGTGTGTGAGTGTGTGAGTGTGTGAGTGTGGTGTGAGTGTGTGAGTGTGTGAGTGTGTGAGTGTGTAGTGTGTGAGTGTGTGGTGATGTGGTGTGTGATGTGTGGTGAGTGTGTGAGTGTGTGAGTGTGTGAGTGTGAGTGTGAGTGTGAGTGTGGAGTGTGTGAGTGTGTGAGTGTGTGAGTGTGGTGTGAGGTGTGAGTGTGGATGTGTGAGTGTGTGAGTGTGTGAGTGTGTGAGTGTGGTGTGTGAGTGTGTAGTGTGAGTGTGAGTGTGTGAGTGTGGGTGTGTGGAGTGTGTGGTGTGATGTGTGTGTGTGTGTGTGTGTGTGTGAGTGTGTGTGTGTGTAGTGTGTGAGTGTGTGAGTGTGTGAGTGTGTGAGTGTGTGAGTGTGTGAGTGTGTGAGTGTGTGAGTTTGTGAGTGTGTGAGGTGTGAGTGTGTGAGTGTGTGAATGTGTTAATGTGTGAATGTGTGTGTGTGTGAGTATGTGAGAGTGTGTGAGTGTGTGAGTGTGTGTATATAATAATATTATTAATAATTGTAATAGTAATAATAATAATAATAAGAATAATAAAAATAGTAATAATAATAATGATAGGGGAGTAAAGTCGAACCAGCGCCTCCACGTGGTACTCCCCGGGTAACGCTAACGCTGGTCGCATATTGTTTGTCATCATTTCGTTCCTTTGTCCGTTGTCCGTATTTGCCCTAAGAGTAAACTTATCAAATCCGAAATCTAAGGTGTTGTGCGACCCGTGCCGAGGGATGTATGGCTATGCGAAGTTGGTCTCTAACGGAGCCTTTGAGATACCTGGCTGCCTCTGATTGTAAATAGTTAAGCCTTGCCGCAGTATGGGAGTACTGCTGCGGTGGACGTTTAGTTCTTCCCTCACTCGTGGGATTAATATGAGTTTATCCATTTTATCGAATGAGGACCCAAGTTTCAAAGTGGGCGCTGAAGGTGGACAGCGTGACAATACTGCCGTAAAAGTTAGACAGGAAAGGTGTCCTCGTGGTCCCCGTTTCTGCTCCTAGAAAGGATAAGATGGAGACTATGTAAGAGTCAGTCCCTTTCTAATTTCACAATCCTTGTATGTCGAATTTACAGTCAAAAAATGAAATACTCGTCTTTTTCGGGTTTTTAATGGTGTATTCTAATTATAAGATCTAAACGTTTCGATAACACTTGCAGTTATCTTCGTCAGTAGTAATATCTGTTAAAATTGTTAAAGATGTTGTAAACAATTTTGTCATAGTTGAAAAATTAAAACATAAAGATCAGCCTGCTATCAACATAACAGTTTGAGAAACGTATAAAGCCAACTATAAAATTAAATTTTAGTAAATAATAACTAGGTCATTAAAAATTAAATATTGTTAAACTGTCTTAAAGATGACAAATCAGAACACTCTCTAACGACGAAAGCTAACAATGAAAAATGTCAGCCAAAAAAACACATTTTACAAAATTTAATCAAGTTATGATGTAAGTGTAAAGTTGTGAAAAGCTTCAATTTCAAAATGATAGAAGCGTTTACAAATATACACAAGACATCAAATATTATTAATCCAGTTAGGTCTAACGATCTTCCGGAGTGTATAAGTTACCTTGTTCTTGTGGAAAAGTATACATTGGAACCACGAAACGTAGCTTTGATACAAAACGTAAAGAACATATGAGATTTTGTAGGTAAGGTCAACCAGAGAAGTCTGCTGTGGCTGATCATGCTCTGAGTAGTCTAAATCATGGCGTTCAATTTCACAATATGGAAATATTATCAAGACAAACTCATTATTATGTTCATTTACAACGTGAAGCTATTGAAATATATAAACACCCTAATAATTTCAATAGACAAGAAGAAAATCTCCGTTCGAATGGGTTTTGGCATCTTATAATTAAAAAAAGGCATAATGATACGCCTTAATTTTGATTTTAATTTTGACTTTTGGTATGTCTAGGTGTTTTGCTGTGTTTTTCCTAGACCTTGAAGCAAATGCTTTACCGATTATATGTTAAATTACCACAGCACTATAATTTAACATAACTAGTTGAAATTAAGATTAAAATTAAAAAATGATTATGCTTTTCATTGTTAATCACACTTGCAATTATTGACAAAGATATCTCTTTGTTAGATTTAACTGGATTATCTTATTTGATGTCATGTTTATATTTGTGAATGTTTCTATCATTTTGAAATTGAAGTTTTCCACAACTTTACACTTACATCATGACTTGATTAAATTTTGTCAAATGTGTTTTTTGGCTGACATTTTTCATTGTTAGCTTTCGTCGTAGAGAGTGTTCTGATTTGTCATATTTAAGACAGATTAACAATATTTAATTGTTAATGACCTAGTTATTCTTTACTAAAATTCAATTTTATAGTTGCCTTTATACGTTTCTCAAACTATTATGTTGATGGCAGGCTGATGTTTATGTTTTAATTTTTCAACTTTGACAAAATTGTTTACTACATCTTTAAGAATTTTAACAGATATTACTACTGACGAAGATAACTGTAAGTGTTATCGAAACGTTTAGATTGCATAATTTAAAATACACCATTTAAAAACCCAAGAAATATAAGTGTTTTATTATGTGTGATAATGGTGAAAGTTTACATTTTCATATTACAGTCAAAAAAGTTGCTAGCTGTGAAAAGATTACCGGAAATGAATGTAGAGGTATCGCCTCACCCTACGTTAAACCAGTGTAAGGGAGTTATTTATTGTCCTGATTTATTACATGCTACGCTGGAGGAAATAAAAGAAGGTCTTAGCCACGAATTAGTAACATTAGTAACAGATGTAAGGCGAATTAGAGTTAAAAGAGATGGAGTATGGATGGATACACCCAAACACATCATTACATTTGGAAAAGATACTCTGGCTAAGTCTATTAAGGCAGCTATGTATCCTTTAAAAGTAAGACCGTATATACCAGCACCACTGCGGTGTTATAATTGTCAACAGTTTGTACAATCCACATTGGTATGCAAAAAAAAAAATATGTGTGTAGCAAACCCCCACACGATGGCAGTGTTTTGTGAGAACCTAAAACAATGTCCAAATTGTAAAGGGGACCATTGAGCCGTTTGGAAAATGTGTCCCGAATTAAAAAGAAGCTAAAATCAAAGAAGTAATGATTCTAACCAAAATAAGTTACACGCAAGCTAAGCAGATGGAGGGATCATCCGTTACTTTTGCGTAAGTAACAGCTGTCTCAAATGGTGAAGGTACGTTAAGTACTATGATTCCTGAAATTAGGAAAATAATTAAAGAGGAAATAACCTTACTCAGTAGAAATACAATTAATTATACTTCAAACTCACTACAGAATTCTGATTTAGTTTTAGAAATACAAAATATAATAAAACAAGGGTTAAGTAACTTACATAATGATTCGTTAACATCGTGTGCCTTGACAGAACTGGAACGCATGGACGCAGAATTCCGGGGTGAAAAAAGAAAACCGAGTCCTAGTTGCTCTTCACCATCCGTGTGTCGCGAACTCCACTTCAGAGTTTATAAACCCAGGCACCCGAAAAGAAAAGAAAAAAGTCGGAGGACCTAGAAGCAAATCTAGGAAAGACAGTGCTAGTCAAAACAAAAAGTGATATTGAACTGTGATATTAATCAATCTGTGATATACTCGTATTTGTTTGTCTGCCAACATATATGTTAAATTTTTCATTATCAGATAGTATTTATCTTTATTTATTATTTATTTATACAATTTTATCATTTTACATTCACATTTCTACAATGGAACATTAATGGATGCATCAAACGATCGGACGAACTTATAAGCAAGGAAAATGCAATGGTAATTAACTTGCAAGAAACACATTTTGAAAACACCGATATGTATAAACTTAGGAATTATGACTGTGTTCGATTTGATGATGTACACTCTGGCAGAGCAAAAGGAGGAGTCGTCACACTCTTACATAATAGCTGTTTGTTTAATGCGTTAAACAAATGTCCAAGCAGTGGTAGTAAAAATCCGCTTTCCAGTAAATGTTACACTATGTAACATATACCTACCAGACGGTAATTGGACAAAAAATGAACTAAAGCAACTGATAGACCAAATGGCAAAACCATATATTTTACTGGGCGATTTCAATGCTTATAGCACACTGTGGGGATTCGCAAAGTGCGACACTGGAGGAAAAGAAATAGAAGCTCTTTTGGACGAAACAGACATGGTAATCTTAAATAATGGAAAATCTACTCACTTTAATGCCAAATCAAACAACTTTGGCGCAATCGATCTCAGTTTCTGTACATCACGGGTAGCAATTAATTACACTTAGGATCAAATACCTGATCTTTACGGAAGTGACCATTTTCCGTTAACTATTTCTACCGGAAACACGAGAAATGATCACGTTACCATAAGGAAATGGCTGTTAAAACAAGCGGATTGGCCAAAATTTAAAGCAAATATTCCTCCGATAAACAAAAACCAAGAAACAAATTCTCCATTAAATATCACTGTATCGTCGACTATAGAAGCAGCTGAAAAATCTATACCGCAAAGCAACAAATACCCACAGAAACGTGGGGTCCCTTTGTGGAATGGAGAAATTGCAAATGCAATAAAAAATAGAAAAAGAAATTCAAATGTTCATCAAGTATCCAACTACAGAAAATTTAATAAAGTTTAAAAAGTCAAGAGCAATGGCGCGCCGACTAATACTAGATGGAAAACGAACATGAATACCAGAACCACTAGCACAGAAATATGGAGTAAAATCAAATCGGAAAAAACTCTAATAAAGCTCCGATTATTTTAGAAGACAACGGACAACTAATTACCGGACCAAAGGACGTATCGGAAAAAGTTGCACAGTATCTTCAAGAAGTCAGCAGTTAAAATCAATATACCCTGAATTTAAACAAAGAATGAATGGTAGACAAACCTCTTTAGACTACTTTGAACGTGACGAAAGTGACTATAATTCAGAATTTACAGTAGACGAATTAGACAACGCGTTAAAATGTGTAAAGGACACCTCGGCTGGTATCGACAAAATCACGTATTCCATGTAAAAAATTTACCTTACACTGGAACCGTAGGTGTGATTTACATGTTTAACCAAATATGGTCAGAAGGAGAATATCCCTTAGGATGGAAAACATCAATCATAATCCCCATCCTAAAACTCAATAAAAATAAACTTAATTCAGCCAGCTATCGACCAATATGACTCACTAACTGGATAAGTAAAATACTCGAAGGAAGGGTTAGTAAAAGGTTTTAGAAAAAGTCATTCGACAATAAAAGTCCTCGGCAATACAGGAAACATTCAACCTAGAAAAAAACATATGATACTGTATAGCGATATGCTATACTGGAAAAGATCCATCGTTGGGGATAAGGGGAATAATGCTTAAATTTATAAAATCTTTTTTAACTAAACGGTATTTCAAGTTTCAAGTTTGAGTACAAAATCATTTATATTGCAAACATATTCTCGAAAATGGAATACCCCAAGGGTCACCAATTAGTCTAACTTTCTTCATCATAGCAGTAAATGAACTGACGAAATCACTACATGAGAAAATAGTCCGATGCATGTATGTGGATGACTTAGCTTTATATACGTCATCCAAAGGCGATATGACACATAATGGACCTATGCAAACTGCAATAAACGCAGTACTACATGAGGCAGAAAGTGTACGATTTCGTTTTTCTCAAACGAAGACCGTGTGCGTACATTTCTGTAAACTGAGACACCTGCATCGTCCCCCAAACCTTTTTCTGAGAGGAAATAAAATCACGTGTGTTACTAATTACCAATTCTCAGGATAATACTATATTATGCTTTATTTAAGTTTATTAATAAAAATAGCTTTCATTTTTCCCATTTAGCTCAGTCGTATTTTGTACTTGCAAAATAAGGATCGGGGTTCGTCATTAAGGCCCTCAACACTGAACAAATAGATTAAAAAGTTTATATACCTTTATTTCCTATTTTTTTATAAACTTAAATATTTAGACTTTAAACTACCTAAGTAAGATAAACAAACATATTTACAGGTGGATTCTCCTTTAGGGTTGCTCCTGGGAGGAGGGTTAGGTTGTCCTCTGGAGTTTCTGCAATGTAACATTAATAGAAGGGTTGGTTTTTAACTTTTAATCTACGTCCTTTGACTGGTTTGAATTTACGTGTATAACTACCGAAATAAAAATAAATAATTTTACCTAAATGCGTCCCTGTATAAACTATAGAAGTCGGGAGCAAGATAAAACTGTTATAAACACGCGTGAGATAAGACGCCGAGTTCAGTGCTCTGCCTTCAAAGAAATAATCGATATTTTAAAGCGGTCGGATTTCAAACGTATAAGAATAATATAGTTTTATACCTGCTTTTCTTAAGAAAATAAACCCATTCACGTTTAAATTCTATTTTTCCCTTTTAGATAAATGAAAGCTTTTCGTTTTGAAGGTAGATTTTGTACGGTAGCTGCGGATTAAATGTTTGTTTTCCGATATTAATTATATTGGTACACAGGTTTTTATTTAAATGAAATAATTTTGTTATGTTGGCCGGGTTTAAAATATAAAACCTTTGTTTTGTATTCACGCGTCTAACAATAATGATATTAATTATTTAACGCAAAATAGATCACCGGATGGTTTCTGGTTTACAGAACAATCTTACTAATTGCAAACGGTATAACTTACGTTTTTCGGTAGTCGCGGCGGCGGCGGTTTAATTACAGGCGATAATTTAGTACTGATGAACACGTCTAGTTTTTACGGTTATGTTTCGATTTTACTGGATTAACGGCGTAAACTAGGTGTTCAGCTTAATCTCCCGTCGAGGTTTTAATTACAGGTACTCTGCGGTTTCTGGTACGTTTGTCGAGGTGTTTTTGTTTTAGTGTTAGTGTAAATTTGTGTAGATGGGTCTCCTTTGTTAGTAATCTGGGTAACTACCCGTTAAACCAAACAAAAGGATCTCCGGCGGTCAATGGAATGTAAGGCAACCACCATCCAGACTCCACAGTGTAGGTGTCTAGTAAGGAAAGAGTATGTCGGGCTTCCAATCCTGCATATCCCTCTCACCAGGTGTATAGTGATGTAGGTATCTCAACTTACGTACGTTCAACGTTAGATCTCTGCAACTCTAACCCTTTGGCTTCGGTGAAGATATCAAGTAGCGGAGTCGCGTTTTCTGCTTCGGACGGCGGTTACAGGCTGGCGGTTTTTAAACAGGTAACAGTCGGCGCGAGCGCGACGAGAGAGCACACGATTTCTATTCGGATTCTTCTGGTAGAGTTCTAGCTCTAGCGTGCCGCGTTTTTATAAAGAATTCGCGAGGGTGATTACAAAACTTAGGGTGTGAGGTTCCGTAGGCCAGTGTTGGCGGAAGATGCTCTGACGTATACAAACTTTTAAACGTTTTTGAGATTTAAGTCTGGCATGATTAATTATTGTGCAATTTTCTGCAACGTTATGAAATATGTTTAAATTTTACTAAAAATTCTACGAATTCTTATAATTGCTGCACCTGTGCACTTAGCAAGTCACTTTATCTTAATAAATTCCGTGAATTTTATATCAGTACTGGTATTTTATTTAGTAAATAATTAATCATGACAGAAAAATTTTGATAAAGGACGGCGTCTTGCTAATAAACTTTAGGAAACTAGTTAATAATAGTAAAAAATTGGGATATCTGACGGCGTCCCTTTACAATACTTGACAGTACACTCACATGGAAATGTCATGTCGACAATGTGGCAACGAAAGCTCGAAAAAGGTTGAGTATAATAAAATTTCTCTCCAACTCAAAATGGGGTGTAGATAGGGAAATTCTCATCGGGTATATAAAGCTCTAATATTAAGTATATTCGACTATGGATCCATAGCATACGGAACAGCTGCGTATTCCAACCTCAAAGTGTTAGATGTTATACAAAACGTATGCATACGATACGTGATTAGGGCTTATCAAACCAGCCCAACTAGTAGCTTACACGTAGAATCAGGCATACTACCACTAAGAATTAGAAGAATGTGGCTAATATTAATATATGCAATGAAAATAATAAATCTCCCTAAACACTTTATATATCAAATATTCTTCGGAAATGAAAGAAGTTTTACAGAAGCTTCACCTATATTACCCACCAGAAACAGATGAAGCAGAAATTAAAAATGTAGTGTGGCAAGAATGGGAAAAGAATGGGCAGCAGAAAATAGACTCTTGAAGTTACATATACCAACACCCAAGAAAAGAAAGAGTTTTCCTTCAATGACGAAGAAAGGAGAGTATAGTTTTTAGACGAATAAGGATAGGACATACGCAATTAACCCATTCATACATATTAGACACTAAATCACAACCAACATGTACATATTGCAATGAAAAACTTACTATACAACACGTCCTCGAGTTTTGTAAAGAACTAAAAGCTACCAGAGAAAGGTTAGGCATCGATAACAGGATACAGATTATCCTAAAAATAAAAAAAGCTAAAATTAGCAATGTATTACAGTATCTTAAAGAAATAGGAATAGAATACACAAAATAGCGTATATGCCAGTAGTGTAGCAAATGGCTAATAACCTTGCAGTT
This sequence comes from Vesta saturnalis, assembly GCA_036346205.1. Classification (NCBI taxonomy): domain Eukaryota; kingdom Metazoa; phylum Arthropoda; class Insecta; order Coleoptera; family Lampyridae; genus Vesta; species Vesta saturnalis. The sequence continues at coordinate 46,733 of JARFJB010001051.1, forward strand.
ACAGCCAAAGAATATATATATATATATATATATATATATATATATATATATATATATATATATATATATATAAGTAGGTATAGATAGAATACAAATTTTTGGTATAAACGTTTTCCGAGCACTCACCCATTTCTTGGGCATTACTTTAATAATTTCATGAAAGATTCTTTCGCACATCATGCTTAGCTGAGAAGATTTACCAACATGGTGAAAATAATTCAATCACTGCTATTGAACGGAAGGGATGCACTAGAAAATCCCAATGATCTAAGGAGCCATTGTTAATTGACTCAATCGTCTTAGAACAAGCTATAAATAAACAACGAAACCTATTTACAGCTTTTACCGATTACAGAAAGGCATATGACTGTTCCTCACACTTGGCTGATTGAGGTCCTTAAGATATATAAGATAAGTTTTTCTATCATAAAATTACTTCAATATTTAATGTCACATTGAGAAACCTAACTCAACTTTGCAGGGGAAAATGGATTAATGACCACTCCTACGCCCCTTATGGTTTTGCTTGGCACTTAATCCCCTTTCTAATATGCTAAACGTTACGGAATATGGTTTTAATTTAAAAGTTAATAACGATTTACAACAAATTGTATCCCACTTACATATGGATGACATTAAATTGTATGCTGGAAGTTTACAACGTATAAAATCTTCATTGAAAACTGTTGAATTATTTTCCATTGACATCAAAACGGGATTTGGTCTTGATAAATGTAAAACGCAATCTTTGATTAGAGGTGTTCATATAACAAACGGTTTTGAAATTGAGAATTGAGGAAGCTATTGAGCCAATAAAATATGAAGTACAAATATCTTGGAATGCTGCAATCGATTCGTATAAAACATACACAAATTAAACATCAAACTGTAGATAAATTTAAACTTCGGCTAGAAAATATTATGAAAGCAAAATTAACTGGAAAGAATACTGCAAAGGCTTTAAATACCTATGCAATACCTTATCTATACTTCTGGAATTATTAAATGGACTGCCACCGAAATTGAATCGCTTGAAAGATGTATCCGAGCTACGATGACAAAATTTTACGCTCATCATCCTAAATCAGCCATTGAGCGTATAACTATACCTAGGGTCCAAGGAGGTAGAGGAATAATTAATATTAAACTATTTACATATGAAAATAATAACAAACCTCAAAAAATTCTTTATTGAAAAAGCTCAAGTGTCTCCCCTTTTTGAAGTAGTAACAGGATCTGATTATAACTATACACCATTAAATTTGTCAACGCTTGAAATAAATCCAATTTTAACAAAACAAGAAATTGATTGATAATTGGAAAGCAAAATCATTTCACGGAAAACATCCTACTGAACTTAATGATGATACCGTTGATAAAATCACATCTAACTATTGGTTGACTCATGATGAACTATTTTCTGAGACAGATGGTTTTATGTGTGCAATACAAGATCAAGTAATTGTTACTAAAAGTTACTTAAGATACATTATTAAAGATTCACCTATCCTTGATGATAGGTGCCGGAGATGTTTAAATGCCCCAGAGACTATACAACACATCACATCTGGATGCACTGCAATAACTCATAATGAATATCTTCATCGTCACAATTGTGTAGGTAAAATAACTCACCAAAGAATTGCCCAGTCTCTAAACCTTATAAATAGTAAAATACCGTATTATTGCTACAATCCAGAAAGAGTGCTAGAAAATAACTAGAAAAATACTGGGATAGAACTATTCTGACGGATAAGACCATCACAGCGAATAGACCGGATATAGTCCTCTTGGACAAATTAACAAACAACACCTACCTTATTGATATAGCTATACCTAATACGAATAATATTCAAAACACCCTGCAACCAAAATTAACAAATATGCTGAACTTGCACATGAAATTAAGGAACAATGGCATCAAGAACGAGTAGTAGTGATTCCGATTCTTATCTCAACGACAGGAGTAATCCACAAATCTTTAAACGATTATATGAAAATATTTGATCTGCCACTCTTTTTAACAATTCAATTACAAAAATCAGTAATACTTAATACTTGTAATATTGTAAGAAGGTTCTTAAACTTAAATTAATTAAGAAAAATTAGTGTTGTTAAATTTAATATGTTTAATGTATATCTATTTTGTTATTGAAAATATGAAATTAAAAAATAAATAACAGAGCCCAGCTCCCTTGGTTCATATCCGGGAGTGGGTGAATTCCAGCAACTTTGCTGAGAATGTCAAATTCTGAATAATAATAATAACAATAATAATAATAATAATAGCTTTAATAGAACTGTGACATACTGTGATATTTTACCTGTTTGTCTTATTCGTTTATTAATTTGTCCATTGTCTCTTATATCTTACATGTATATCTATTTATTCTTTTATTTATTTATTAATTTATTTATTTATAACTAATCCAAACATGGGGAAAATAATTCAATGGAATTGTAACGAATGCCGCAAAAGGTCTGGTGAATTAAAAATTATAATAAATAGATATAAACCGTCAACAATCTAAAAATCATTATTAATTTTATTAAATACATAAATAAAAAGTTTACCTGTTTACAAGAAACACATTTTAAAAGACAGGAGAAATACGAGATACGCAGTTTTAACATGCTACGTCACGATATAATACACCAGAATAGAGCTAAAGGGGAAGTAGCTATTCTTTTACATGAAGAATGTGTGTTTAAAAAAATAACATTAAACACCTAGTTAGAAGCGATAGCGACGTCGGTGATGCATCCGATGAAGCTAACACTATGTAACATATCTTTCCGATGCAAACTGGGTCTTACAAGACTTAGAAGAGTTAATTAGACAACTTCCAAAACCATATTTACTGTTGGGTGACTTCAATTCGCATAGTCCTCTGTGGGGATCTATAAAACAAGGCAATAGAGGAAAGCAGTAGAAGAATTAGTCGATAACAACGATTTAATGTTACTAAACGACGGTAAACAAACATTTTTTAACTCAAAGTCAAATTCTCTTAGGGATATTGACTTGGCGATGTGCACCCCCCGCACAGCACCAAACTTTACTTGGGAAGTAACACCAGACCTTCACGAAAGCGATCACTTTCCAGTATTAATTGGCTTACCAGACCACCAAAATCCGGTCTCAAGTCTGGTGCGTTAAAAATGCTAAGTGGGCAGAATTTAGTAAGAAATTGACACCAATAGACCGCGACCAAGATATTGACTCATTAGTACAAAACTTGAATCAGTCAATTAGTTAGACAACCCAGAGTGCCATTCCTAAGTCAAATAATAAGACTAATAGGCAACCAGTTCCCTGGTGGCAAAAGTACGTCAACGAAATAAAAAGTAATATACTGACTTCCATAAAAATTGCAACACCTATTATTTATTGAACGATTTTATTGAAATTTTCGTCAACGATGTCTTTCATTAGAACAAACAAACGATTAAAATTTAAGAATAAAAGAACAAAAACGAAAAATGTTTTTTTCAATAATGAGTTGCTCCGCCACGATTTGTAATGCACTCATTTAGACGGCGTGGCATACTCTCATTCAAGTGATGAACAGCTGCCTGTGGTGTATCAACCCAAGCTTCTTGAATCCGTAGCCGGAGATCGTGTAAGTTATCTGGAGGGTGTGGTAAATTACCCAATCGCCTACCGACCTCATCCCATACATCTTCAATGGGTGACAAATCAGGCGATCGAGCAGGCCATGGGAGGATGGCAATGTTAGGTTCTTCCAATAAAACGTGTTGTAGCCTATGCCGTATGAGGGCTCGTATTATCCTGTTGAAAAATGGGATTTTCCAGTCCCTGAAGATATGGAAGCGCAACGGGTTCTAGCACATTGGCAATATAACTAGCGGCGTTTAAGTTGCCATCAATGAAGACCAATGGGGATCTGCTACCGTAACATATTGCACCCCATATCATCATTCCTTGTGTGAGGGCTGTGTTGCGTTCCACAAAAAATGTTAGTTTTTTACGTTCTCCACGCATCTGTCTGACCCTCCTATGACCATCGTGGGCCCACAAGCAAAATCGGGACTCGTCACTAAACACAATTTGATGCCATTCTTGCGCCCAATTCGCTCTTTCGTTGCTCCATTCTAACCTGCGTAGACGGTGAAGTGGTGTAAGAGGAAAACATAAAAATGGACGATATGAACGCAGCCCATAAGACCTTATCCGGCGATAAACAGATGACATTGGCATTCTGTGTCCTACACCTCTCATCCAATCATTTGAAATCGATCCAGTTGTTGAAAATCTATCTCTTGTGGTCAAAAGTCTTAAGCGACGTTCTTCGCGGTCTGTAGTCCCACGGGGACGTCCAGATCCAGGGCGACGTTGTTGCACCTCAGACCATTTAGACCAACATCTCAATATCGTTGTAACATTTCGGTTTACATGACGAACGATTTCTCTTAGCGAAACTCCGGCCTATCTCATGCCAATAATACGGCCACATTCAAAATCAGTCAATTGGGAAAAATGTTGATGTAGACGTACTTTTGGCATTGTTCCCAAGTTCAGAACGAAATTGTGAACAAACAATTTGCAAAATTGACATTTAATTACACACTGAGTGGTTTATTTCTTCAAATTTATTGTTACTAAGTGCAAATGAAAAAGCAAAAAAAAGTACTAACTAGATTTTACTCAAATTTTAATTGTTTATTCTAATGAAAGACATCGTTGACGATAATTTCAATAAAATCGTTCAACAAATTCTAGGTGTTGCAATTTTTATGGAAGTCAGTATACAAAGCTAACGCAGGTGTGGAGAAAATTAAGTGCCATATCCGGGAAAGGAAGAACATAGCGCATCCAAAGCTATTAAATAACGAACAGTTGATAACTGACCCTTCCCCAGTAGCCGAATACTTCGCTGGTTACTATCACAGAGTAACCAGCACGATCAGCTACGACGCAGACTTCATTGTTAATAAGCGACAAACAGAAGTTCCCCTAGTATTTGAAGAAAAACAGTCATATAACGAGCCCATAACTATGGATGAACTCAAACTCGAAATAAAACAAATGAATGACTCGGCGTGCGGAATTGACAACACCCCAAATACAATCTCTAAAAATCTCCCGCAAGGGACGTTAGATTTGCTGTTTATTTACAATAAAGTATGGAATGAGGATACTATCCATCGTTGTTGAAATCCTCCATCGTCATTCCACTCATTAAGCAAAATAATGACTCATTAATTCCGGAAAGCTACAGGCCTATATCCCCAATGTGTTGCCTGGGAAAACCTTGGAAATAATAATCAATGAAAGGTTAGTACAATTGATTGACGAAAACGACTGGATTAATAAATACCAGTTCGGTTTTTAGCGCAAAGTTACTCGACTCGCGACAATTTAGTGCAAATATGCACAAAAATTCAAGAAGGATTTGAAAAAGAGAACACAACGGCAGTTTTCTTTGACATAGAAAAGGCCTACGATATGGTGTGGAAATTCGCAGTAATCTCAAAAACACATGAATGGGGAAATAGGAAAAATATGGGTACATTTTTACAAACCTATCTAAACAACAGGAGCTTTAGGGTCCGAATAGGAAATGTAATATCATCGCCTCGTAATTTGGAAAATGGAATTCCACAAGGTTCGCCCATAAGCGTTATCCTATTTAGTATCGCGTTAAATGACATTATAAAGACACTAGACAAGTCTGTTGGAAGGTGTATATATGTCGAAAATGTCGCTATATATTTGTCCAGCAAATTGGGAGCTGCGCACAATGCTGAGCTACAAAGGGCAGTTAATGCCATAGCAGATCATGCCGCAAAGGCAGGTTTTAAACTCTCGACCACCAAAACAGTTTGCTTACGTTTCTGCAAACTAAGAAGGCCACGTTACCAACCAAACCTAACCCTCAAGGCCAACAAATTGAAAGTGCCCAAACGTCCAAATTCTTAGGAGCAACGTTAGACACACCGCTGCTATGGTCCAACCATATTGCTAATATTGTGGATAAAGCTCGAAAAGTGGTGAATATAGTGAAGTGCTTGGCAAATACAAGATGGGGTGCGGACAGAGAAATTCTCATTCGCATATACAAAACCCTAATCTAGAATAGACTACGGATCTATCGTCTACATGTCGACATGCAACTCAAGACTAAAAAAACTATTCAAGTATTCAATACGTCAGCGTTAGGTATGGAATGGGAGCTTTACAAACTAGTCCAGTAAATAGCTTAAGTGCAGAAGCTGAAGTGTTGCCATTAAGATACCAAAGACAATGACTGTTAATGAAATAGGCCTCTAAAATATATGCTAAACAGAAACATTTTAATTATCTCTTAATATGGAAGACAGAACACGTCAAGGGCTTTAATATACTGTCAAATTGCAAAAATATGCGAATTGTTGAATATCACAAACAGAAATGAAATTAAAAGTATCCCGAGTATAAAAGACCAGATCTGGTACTTATGGTAAAACGAATGTTCGAATGATAACAAAGCACTGAAGGTACGCCTTCCTAACCTAACCGCCAGAAAACGATATAGCAAGAAAAGACCGTGTGGTAATAACTAGACTAAGAATGGGCCACACGCAGCTTACACACCCACACCTGCTAAGAAAAATGTAAAGCACCCATGACGCTAAAAATATCTTCGACGAACGTCCGAACACCCTAATTATCAAACGCAGGCATGGGTACAATCTCAATCTAGAAAATGTCCTTCAACTCAATGAAAAAAGAACGTTATCGCAGGTAATAAGTTTCTTACATACAAAAAACATGTACAGGTTGTCCCATTTTCGAATGTTTTACAGGGTATCTCGCTTATTTTTTACGTTAGAACCTTGCGGTTTTTGCGACACCGTGCTATTTTTTAATGAAACCAAAGATGCACTAATCAAATTTGCCATAGCCATCTTAGTTTGTGTGCTACAGGGTGATTTTGGAAAAATTGCATTTTCAGTCATCCCCTGTAACATATTAAAAAAGTAAAAACTGATATTTGTGGATTTTTTTACGTAGAATCCAGTGGCTTACTCAGATTTTCTTTAGAGGTCACAGTTTTTGAGATATTGACATAACCTATTTTTTTATGGGACACCCTATATATTTTTTTAAAATCTTTTTCACCTTGCCAAGAGCTTTTCAAAAATATAACATAGTCTATATGATTTTTATAAATAACGTGACAAAATGATTGTTCTCTATAATTCACATTGATAATAGTGGATAGCCGTGGGTAACCATAGTAACGCAAAAAACAAAATAATTAACGTTCTGCCATTACATAGGTATTTGATTTTTGAAGATTCTGCTTCTATCACATCATTCCTGGTTACATTTTCCCAAATTTAGTGCTGATATTTATTGTTATTCGTTGTTTTTGTTTATTGTTATCGTTCTTGTTCTTCTTGTTGTTTAATTATTTTTTAATATGGCTCGAAACAAAGAATTTGAAAACTTTGAGAAATATGATATGAATATATGCTTCATATTATCTAATGAAAACGCAGACCAGGCCTTAGAACTCTATCTGAACAGGTCAGTTAATCTTTACCTTAGAATTTGTATTTGTTTTATATACCTATTTTGTCATATAGATGTCCCGAAAGAAGACAACCCGACAGAAGAATATTTCAAAAACTAACATTTAATCTTTGCCAACATGAATGTTTTGACAAACCTTGACCCCGAGTTTACAATAAAGAGAACGTGGAATCAGAGATCAACGTTTTAGCAGTTGTTCAAGCCACCCCTGAAACCTCGTGCAGGAAAATATATGAAGAGACCGGTGTGTCTAAAACAACAGTGCAAAGGATTTTAACAAAACATAAATTCAAACCCTACAAGTATAAACTTGTTCTTCATCTGCACCCTGGTGATGCTGAACGTAGATTGGAATTCTGCAATTGGTTTATAAATATGAAAACTCAGGACAATAATTTAAAAAAAAAAAAAAATTTGGTCAGACGAGGCACATTTCACAAGTTCGGGAATTCTTAATAGACACAACTCGCGGTTTTGGAGTTAAGAAAACACTCACGTGATTTTTCCTAGAGAGCGTTAAGGCAGGTTCAGATTTAATGTCTCCTGCTTTATTTTTAACCGAAAAATAGTTTACAAGATTTATGAAGAAAACCTAAACTCTAAGGGGTACTTACAAATTCTACAAGAAAAAACTATGAACATTTTAGAAAATATTCCACTGGCTCAACTGAACGATATATCCTTCCAGCAGGATGGGGCTCCAGCCCACAATGCTAGAATAATACAAAACTAGCTAAATGAACGTTTCCCCAGGACATGGATTGGAACAAATGGACCTGTTCGATGGCCACCACGATCACCGGATCTCTCGGTTTTGGATTTTTTCTTTGTGGGGGTATTTAAAGAATAAAATTTATTCAAGGCAATATGCCAACATGCAATAATTAAAAATTGCAACGGAAAATGCTTTTGCAGAATTACGAAGACAACCATTTATTTTGGAAAATGCTATTAAAAGAATTTATAAACTTTGTGAAACTTGTAGGAGACATAATGATCTGCAATTTGAACAATATTTATGATTAATTAATTATTTTGTTTTTTATCAATGTAAATTATAGAAAAAAATCATTTTGTCACGTTATTTATAAAAATAAATATAGACTATGCTATATTTTTGAAAAGCTCTTGGCAAGGGGAAAAGATTTTAAAAAAATATATAGGGTATCCCATTAAAAAAAAAGTAGGTTATGTCAATATCTCAAAAACTGTGACCTCTAAAGAAAATCTGAGTACGCCACTGGATTCTACGTAAAAAATGTGTTTTTCTGCAAAAATCCCTTAGTTACATATAGCAACACAGCATACTTATCATTTATCAATCTTCGCAATATTTATGCTGCTTCTGTTCAGATACTGAATATAATATTACCATGTTTATGTATTTAAAAATATCAAAGCAAATGATTTTCAATGCTAAAAAAATAATAAATGTTTCCCATCGTAATCTATGTTAGAAATACATAAACATTTTGCCATTGTTTTCCCATCTCTTCAACTATTAGAAATAAAGGAAACTAGGTGAATACTAGTGCATTACAGGACTTTCTTGCAAAATACTAAAAAATATATGGGTTATTTTTATATCTTTCAAATATTCAGTTGTTTTAGAAATATTTAATGAAACCAAAAAATAACCGTAATAAACCCCCCTCTCAGAGACATTCAGACATCATGGCCGATCATAACGAAACTTGGCCAAAAGTTGCAGAATGAACTAATAATTCGATTTAGCGATAGTGAAAAAGAAAGGCGGTTGCATAACCTTCTATACCCACATATGCACATGTAGGTTTATCTTTCAAGATTACTGTAGACTATTTCATATCATTTAAAAGGAGGTATCGCTTCCTTTCAAATAAAGTAAGAATATGTGTATGTTATACCGGCAATTTTCAATTTCCGAAAAAATTGTAAGTAGCATTTTCATCAGGATAATATCATTTCATTAGTGCAAATGGACAAAGTTTATTTTAAAAAACAGGTTTGTAAGCAAAATAGTTAGAAAGTTATAACAACCTCCTATACTAGTAGCTTTAGAAACAGCAAGTTAGTTGCATTCCTAAGAGTGGCTTGTTGCCTAGAAAATATAAAAAAACAAACAAAAAATTCATGGAGAAATTTTTGAATAAATCAATTTCGAACAATTCCGTAAGCTTGACCCCTTAAGTGCAGGCAAATCTATATCATAATTTATTACGTAAACAAATCCCTTTAAAGAACATTTATTTAACTATGTATATCTACTTCCAATTCTTTTAAATCTTGAACGGTATCGGAAATATATAATTCTACCAAAAAATATATATGTGACTGTAACTGCGGCCATATTCAATTTTGAAAGTTTTGAAAACTTCCAAAAATTGCATTTCATGCGAGTTATTGATGACCTAAATTTCAATCTGCTATGTTAAAATTTGAAAATTTGCCCCCAAAATATCTCACTTAATTTCAACTCCTGTATACCTATTGCGTTTAAAAGCTTTTGTCGACATAATTGTCTGACACACAGACACACAGACACACGGACACACGGACACACGGACACACGGACACACGGACACACGGACACACGGACACACGGACACACGGACACACGGACACACGGACACACGGACACACGGACACACGGACACACGGACACACGGACACACAGACATACAACAACTACACACGGACACACGGACACACGGACACACAGACACACGGACACACAGACACACGGACACACAGACACACGGACACACAGACACACAGACACACAGACACACAGACACACAGACACACAGACACACAGAGACACAGACACACAGACACACAGACACACAGACACACAGACACACAGACACACAGACACACAGACACACAGACAGACACACAGACACACAGACACACAGACACACAGACACACAGACACACAGACACACAGACACACAGACACACAGACACACAGACACACAGACACACAGACACACAGACACACAGACACACATGCTCATAGACACACAGACACACAGACACACAAAAACACAGACACACAGACACACAGACACACAGACAAACAGACACACAGACACACAGACACACAGACACACAGGCATACAGGCATACAGGCACACACGCACACACGCACACACGCACACACGCACACACGCACACGCGCACACACGCACCGCACACGCACACCGCACACGCGCGACACGCCACGACACGCACACGCACACGCACACGCACACGCACACGCACACGCACAGCACACGCACACGCACACGCACAGCACACGCACACGCACACACACACACACACACACACACACACACACACACACACACACACACACACACACACACACACACACACACACACACACACACACACACACACACACACACACACACACACACACACACACACACACACACTCACACGCACACACACGCACAGGGAATCTAAAACGTCAAGAAACGCATCTTATGTTTTTTTATTTTTTCTACCGCAATACTTTCTTGTTTAAAAATGACGACACACCAAAACGGTTGATAAATCGGCCCATGGTATCTTCACAGACTTTATTTTGATTTGCTCGAAATTTGAGCACGATGTACATACAGTTAAATTTACTTTATATTATAATATATGTTGAATGGTTTTCTACCATTAAACTTCTGTGAAAATTGACTATTGTGTTCAAGTATAAACATCTAATTATAATAAAAGCAATGATTTAAAAATGAAATAAAATACGAGATTCGGTGTAGTCTGAAACAAAATGAAGTTGATTTTTTCATTCAGTGTATTGTTAGTCTTTGTGCAGTCTGAAAAGGTGCGACTATCTGCTGTGTAATGTTAACAGTGTAATATTTGTTTGTGTTTCAGCTCAAGTCAGAAATTATAGTCCAGTGGGAGAATTATCAGATACCTTATTTCGAGAAGTGTGTTAATGAAACTAATGTGGATCCTATGATCCCCAGGTTGATGTTTAGGGAATTACATCTTCCGGATCAAAGAGAATTCCAATGTTTCTTGAAATGTATCTTTAAGCATATAAACATGCTGACTCCTGAGGAAGATGACGTGGATATTTACGCATTAGCAAACGCAGTTCACATGACATACGAATCTGCAGAAATATGTGTATTAGGTACACGACATGAAACAGAAATATGCAAAAAAGTATATCTTACAACAAAGTGTTGCTTTGAACATAATTTGTAATAAGTAGTTGCATCTGTAGACTAAGTTTATAAATCAGCATTTTTTTCTCAGTTCCATCGTCTATTCCATATGTTTCTAGCTTTATTTTTACTTTATACATAATTTTCGTACGTTTCAAAATCATTTTGGAACCCGTACATTAAAGTACTGCACTAAATCATTACGGCGTCTTGCTGCATTGCATGTCCTCTTAATGTAACAAAGCAATCATTTTGGCATCTCGGATTAGAACATACATAATGTTGTTGTTGTACACATATGGGCGTCGATATATTTTAGTTAATAGTTTGTGAGCAATAAGTTTGACGTCTGCTTTTATATTATCCAAGAATTGTATGTTTTCACAACTAAACTACACGATCATTTTTGCGTCTTAGTTTAAATGTATACAATGTTGATGTTGCAAAAATATTGGCGTCTGTATATATTGCAATTAATAGGTTGCGCCTTAGTTTAATATAGACATATTGTTATTATTGCAGCATATGAGCGTCAAGGTGTTTTTTATTCAAGGAATACATTCCTTGCAATCAGTTTCCATTCTTACGTAAGTTTTCGTTTCTTGTATATGAGCAAGTTTTGCAAAATAATGAAAATACCTGTATTTGAAAATAGAACACAGGTGAGGTATTATACATGCACAATCGATACATTTTTCTAATTTACCTTATATTATCCTCACAAACCTCAAAAAACTTGTAAGGATCATTAAATCTAGTAATTTACCTGTTATACAGCATCACGATAGTAGACAGACAGATACGCACGAAGTGGTGCATCGCGGACCCAATTCGTAGCCTTTTCGCGTTGGAAAGAGGTAAAGGCATACAGTCAATCAACTTAATACATAATACATAATAATTACCAGATCACATTATCAAAATCACACACTATTATCAAAGGTTACAATCGTACAGGATAGATATCACTTTCGAAGAGATACTTTTATTAAATCTGTCCAACATTTTCATGAAACCAAAAGGATGAATGGCTCCATAGAGTTTGTATGTCATCTCCATGTAGATTTCGCTTTTGTTTACAATTATCAACAATCAATATAAAGTATTGTTCTTCGTAAATTGGTTTGAAACAGATTCTTATATAAATCATATGTGTAATTTAGTAGGTAGCCTACCATTTTGTATACAATTATTGGGCCTTCCGCCTCCTATAATTATGTTAGTTGAGCATTGATTGTTATAAGTAAGTTTGACGTTAATCTTTGATTGGCACGGTGTCTATTAAAATACCTTTAAATAAAATCAATACAACAATGAGAGTGTTTTAAATAATTCAAAATGTAGAAGAGATACATTTATCAAGTGTGGGCAAGATATTGGAAAGCAATGAATAATAGATGCGTGCTAGAAGTTCAGAGTTTGGTGGAATCAGCGTATTCGGCCACTTTAATAATCAAACATACAGTTTGATGAATTTATTTTCTTCACTTTTTTAGTTATTTTACACATTGTAATATCTTCACAACCATTCAACCCAAAGAAGGTCTCTGGTTCCAACCCGTTTCAGGCATGGGTGTTTTGTAAGTATAATGGGTTAGGTTTGTAAAGCAGCCGTGGCTAAAACCTCGCCTTTTCAAAAATAAAGTCAAGTCTGAAATACTTTTTTTTAATTTGGCTAAACTGCTTTTAAATGAAAATGTAAACTTTCACCATTAACACTCATAATAAAATACTTATCTTTTTTGGGATTTTTTAATGGTGTACTTTAAATTATACAATCTAAACGTTTCGATAACACTTACAGTTATCTTCGTCAGTAGTAATGTTTGATAAAAATTGTTAAAGATGTAGTAAACAATTTTGTCAAATTTGAAAAATTCAAACATAAACATAAGCCTGCTATTAATATAACAGTTTGAGAAACGTATAAGCCAACTATAAAATTGTTGTAAAGAATAACTAGGTCATTAAAATTAAATATTGTTAAACTGCCTCAAAGATGACAAACCAGAACACTCTCTACGACGAAAGCTAACAATGAAATTTGCCAGCCAAAAACACATTTAACAAAATTTAATCGAGTTATGATGTAAGTTAAAGTTGTGAAAAACTTCAATTTTAAAATGATAGAAGCATTCACAAATCCAAACATTACATCAAAAATAACCCAGTTAAATCTAACAAAGAGATATCTTTATCAATAATTGGAAGTGTTATTAACAATGAAAAGCACAATGCAGAACGTTCTTTGTAATTTTTTAATTTCAATTTAATTTCAACTACTTATGTTAAATTATAGTGCTGTGGAAATTTAACACATAATTGGTAAAGCATTTGCTTCAAGGCCTAGGAAAAACACAGCAAAAACCTAGACATACCAAAAGTTGAAAACAAATTAAAATCAAGGCGTGAAATAACATCAAAACTAACCATTATATCATCCTCTTCAATTTTGAAACTATGCATTTTTTCAACAAAGTCGGCAGAATTTTTAATGTAATGGGGTGTTTTTCCTATATGAGGTTGTAATAACAATGTAAGATGTTTTGCAAAGTGATATGTAGGAGAACCAATTGCACTAACAATTGAAGAGAAAATTGAAGAGGGTGATATAATGGTTAGTTTTGATGTTATTTCACTTTTTACAAAAGTACCTCTAAAAGAAACTATTGAATACATAGATCATCTTTTTCCAAAGGACATAACCATTCTTTTTCAGCACTGTCTTACTACAACTTATTTTCAGTGGAATAGTAAATTTTATGAACAGATTGAAGGTGTAGCAATGGGTAGTCCCCTTAGTCCTGTTATAGCTAATTTTTATATGGAAAAATTTGAAACATTAACGTTACAAAATACACCTAAAAACCTTCAGTTTGGTATAGATATGTAGATGACACATTTGTTATTTGGAGACATGGAGAAGAAGCACTGCATGAGTTTTGGTTTTTATAAATGGTATACATCCTAGTATTCAGTTTACCATGGAAAAGAAACTAATGGAAGTTTACCATTTCTTGACATATTAATATCTAAAATAATAATTCACTATCTTTTAAGGTTTACAGAAAGCCGACACACACTGATAGATACCTTCATAAATTATCCAACCACCATCCACGTCAAAAATTAGTGTAATTAAATCTTTAGTAGATCGAGCAAAACGAATTTGTGACCCTGAATTTTTGAATGATGAATATAAATATTTAAGAAAATCCTTACAAGATAATGGATATTCACTTACAGATATTAATAATGTTATTACACCTTCTAGGCGTAACCTTAAAGAAAAACCAGTTCTTAATGTTGGTACTGCTTTTCTTCCTTTTATAGCTAATGTTACAAATAGAATTGGAAAAATCCTAATCAAATATGGCATTAGGACTATTTTTAAACCTACAAGAAAAATTAAAGAACATTTAAGATCACCTAAAGATGTGTCAAACCCTTTATCATCTTCCGGAGTGTATAAGTTATCTTGTTCATGTGGAAAAGTATACATCGGGACCACAAAACGTAGCTTTGATACAAGACGCAAAGAACATATGAGATTTTGTAGATTGGGTCAACCAGAGAGGTCTGCTGTGACTGACCATGCCCTGAATAATCTAAATCATGACATTCAATTTGGCAATATGAAAATATTGTCAAGACAAACCATTATTATGTTCGTTTGCAACGTGAAGCTATTGAAATATATAAACACCGAATAATTTTAATAGACAAGAAGAAAATCTCCGTTTAAATAGGTTTTGGCATCTTATAATTAAAAAGAGCATAATGATACGCCTTGATTTTAATTTGTTTTCAACTTTTGGTATGTCTAGGTTTTTGCTGTGTTTTTCCTAGACCTTGAAGCAAATGCTTTACCAATTATATGTTAAATTTCCACAGCACTATAATTTAACATAAGTAGTTGAAATTAAATTGAAATTAAAAATTACAAAGAACGTTCTGCATTGTGCTTTTCATTGTTAATAACACTTCCAATTATTGATAAAGATATCTCTTTGTTAGATTTAACTGGGTTATTTTTTGATGTAATGTTTGGATTTGTAAATGCTTCTATCATTTTAAAATTGAAGTTTTTCACAACTTTACACTTACATCATAACTCGATTAAATTTTGTTAAATGTGTTTTTTGGCTGGCAAATTTCATTGTTAGCTTTCGTCGTAGAGAGTGTTCTGGTTTTTCATCTTTGAGGCAGTTTAACAATATTTAATTTTAATGACCTAGTTATTCTTTACAACAATTTTATAGTTGGCTTATACGTTTCTCAAACTGTTATATTAATAGCAGGCTTATGTTTATGTTTGAATTTTTCAAATTTGACAAAATTGTTTACTACATCTTTAACAATTTTTATCAAACATTACTACTGACGAAGATAACTGTAAGTGTTATCGAAACGTTTAGATTGTATAATTTAAAGTACACCATTAAAAAATCCCAAAAAAGATAAGTATTTTATTATGCTTTTAAATGAGTAAAGGTTATCTAAAAAACCTTAATTCTCCAAAATTAACATCTGTTTTGTTTTATTCAATGATTAATAAATGTTCAAATGCAATGTGGGCCTAGACTATCAAATACCAATAAAATGACAACCATTTTCACTTTTATTTGAATTAAATATATGACAAATACATAAGCCATGTTCAGAAAAAATTGGTTATGTATATTATTTTAAATTGACATTTGATGGTTGGATCTACCTTATTTCAACCGGTAGAATACATATATACAGAAACATACAGTGTATCATTTAAGAATTTTGAGGTTATATCCAGCGAAACCCGAATTGTGTATTGTCTAATAGAAATTTAGTACGGTACATAAACCCCAAATGTAAAATAAATCAGTTTTAGTTATATTTACTAAAAAACTTTTTAATGTGTATTTATTACTCCTACAAAAATTGTCATAAACAAAGCTTATGCAAAATTGAATAAACTGTAAGATAGCTTTCTTCACTTGATAGAAGAGAGATATTTCACCAATAACTCTAAATATAAAGTGTCATTAAAATCCGTTGCGTATCTTCTAAGTGGTCCTGGCTACAGGCATACGCGCACATACAGACGTACAGCCGCACATTTTAGACAAATTAACTTAACCTCGAATTACCGAAATCAAATAATAAGTTTTGGACTTTACAAAACGGCTTTTAACTGTTCATAATCAGATTATTCCAATAGAAAGATTATCACTATATGATAATAATATAACTGGTTTCTTAGCGGTACTAATTTAACGTGGTACCACTAAAAGAAAAAATGAATTTAATAAAGGAAAATTTTAATTAATAATCCTAACCAATTACTATGTAGTTCAAAATAAAGACACTAGTTTCTTAATCTTCAATTAAGACACTTGTTTCTTAATCTTCAGTGCGTTAGGATTACTAAACGAAATCCAAAGACGAATATCCCTACTTCGGAGTAAAATTTCGCTTAAACTGTCTACCTCTAGGAAATGAAACAAATAATAACTCAAAATTAAATCTATGAAGTGTTGATTACAACTAAGAATTTGGTATACAAAGTTACTCAATTAATTTTGAAATAGTCCAATCACGTTAGACCTAATTAAATCGAAATTTGGGAGTTTGGGGTATTTAGCTGAATTGTTGCACAAACCTTTATTTTGTCGTTATGAAGTTGGGTACAAACCACAGCATAAAAATCACTGGAGCATTTTGAGATATCAGAGGTGCCACGATTTTGAGTTTTTTGAGAATTACTCGCTTACTATGCATCGTATGCCATTAAAAATTATTATAAAAGTTGTAGTTAATGAAATTCACTGCAAGATTGATAACGTGAATTTTTTTCGCGCGATTAGCGGTTTTCGATATACGGCGCAGAGATGGGGAGCATGCGCTCAATTTATGCAATAACGCGTCGCAAGGCGGTCAATTCACTTTTACCGATTATAGTTATGATGTAAATAAACCAAGTGTAGCAATCACAAAGATGCGCAGTAGTTCGATCAATCAGAAATTGGTCCAAAAGACAAAAAGCAACATGGCAACAACTATAAATCAGAATCTAATATATCCTGAGTATACCAAAATTGGAAAAGGGAATGTATAAACTCGGCTGTATTCTTCCAAGAGTTTGGACAAGTTTGCTGGTTGCAAGGAACACATTCTCTTCCACGATTTTAGTAGATGCGATACAACATCTGCGATGTTCTGCAAAGGTAAAGTTCAAGTTTTTAAAATGTTTGAAAGAATCCTTACTTTCAGGTACCAACTTGGCTCGGGGAAAAGTTAGAACCCGTTCAATGGGGCTGATAATTCGAGAACGAGATCATGCAGCCAACAACAATAACATTGCACCAGAGGAACTGTTAAACGCATTTTTTTGTGATTGCAAGAAGGGGTGTGTTGCAAAGTGTAACTGCAGGAAGATCGGGTTAAAATGTACCGCAATTGGTGATCAATGCCAGGGCCTTGCGTGCCGCCCTTATTACAAGCAGAATTCGGCGATGAAGATGTTCCTGCGGCGACAGTAGAAACCGACCGTGACGAAAGAGACGAATCGTCACAAGAAGAGAGCGAAAGAGACGCAGCGAGTGGGAACGAAGAAGAGGACTAATAATTAGCTAGATTATTTTATAAATGCTCTTCAATAATAATCATACCGTAGCGAAATTAACGTGGGAAAATGAATTAACCGCCTTACACCGCGTTAGTCTCTAATTGAGCGCGCGCTCTCCCATCTATGCGCTATATATCAAAAAAAATTCAAGTTATTATTCTTGTAGTGAATTTTATTAGCTGCAACCTTCATAATAGCTTTTAATGACTTTTGACCTCCGATGTCTCAAAATGCTCCAGTGATTTTTTGGCTGGGTTTTCTATCCAAGTTTACAATGACACAATAAAGGTATCTGTAAAAATTCAGCTCAGTACTCCAAATTCCGCTGGAAAGCCCTAAAATGACTGAACTAAAACGTATTTTTTATATTCATACACTCATAAATGTATAGATCATGTTGAAAACGTTTAAAACGTGTAACACCGTCGAAAATCCGATACCGACTTTTCAGGAAAATAGTATTTTTCTTGTGTGCTTCATGAATAATAAAGTAAAATATGTCTTACACGTATCTGCAAATCACATATCTTTAACAGTTTAATATTCGTAAGCTATTCATTTCGTTAGAGCAGAACGGGTATGTTATTGTCTAACCTTAACATCAGAGAAGCGAACCTGAAATGCGATTTAAAAAGTCACCCTTTTGAAATAAGGGTAATAATGTCATCTTAACTGTTAATAATAATTAAATTATGGCAACTGGTACCATTCGAGTAAATACTGGGTATCCCATGTAAAACTACTCATACAAAGCAACCGTCATAGTTAGCTATCTATGACAAAACTGTAAAACACGTCAACCATCGATTAACGGAAGCCATATTTTCAGGACTCACTGATACACCCTCCTATGTCCCCTACCCTACAAAATCACACTTTGAGAATTTCAAATTATGCAATGGACAATGTGAAACGTACCTATCTGTATTTTTAATTTTTTGCATTTATATTTAAGAACACCTAATTTTATTATTTTTGGGGCGAGTAAATAGAATGGTGTACCAGTGAACCCTTATAATCTTTCGTCTCACGCTCATTAGGAACCATGGTTAACCAGTTTTACAGTTCACCCCCAAGTGTCACCTTGACAATTATTTAAAGTGCATGAGGTAGCTAATCCTGCTTGGAACACGCAGAATATATATATATATATATATATATATATATATATATATATACTTCAAATGATTTAGAAAATAAGGTTGGTGTGAGTTCATAATGATGTTAAGTAACATCAATTGTATATCCAGGTAGAATTACGCCAGAAGGCTGTAGACCGCAAATTAAATAAAAACAAATATTAAAAATTGGTTTTACAGTGTTGCCATTTAAAGACGTCTGAATGATTGTAAATGTACGGGATAAATACAATGACAAAGTGCTGAACCAGTCTATATAATTTTACGTATTACGCGATTTTGGCGTCAATAATTTTTCCGAAGATCTCAATGTAGGAGTATGGAATGGGATCCATGTTCAGAATGAGTATTATAGGGTGCTATTGGAATCGTCTGCTGCTAACGGTGCTTCTCTAACACTCATACTAAGAAAATTATTAAGGATTGTAGGGCAAAAATATATTTTATTTTTCTAGACAATTTCTTTTTAATTCTATACGCTTATTCCAACGGCTTTCCAACTTTTTTAAACCTTCAGAAAAATTATTTTTGGAACAAAATATGCATCCGTTGCTTCCATTACTTCAGAAATCACGTGGAGCCAGATCTGGCGAATATGGAGGATGGGACAGCAATTCATAACCCAATTCAATTAATTTATTGGATGAAATAACGGACGAATGAGAGGGCGCGTTATCATGATGGAAAAGAACTTTCTTTTTGTTCAAATGTGGTCGTTTCTTTCTCAATTCCGCATCAAAGCGTGTTAATAAGTTGGAACAATACTCGCCAGTTATAGTTCTACCCTTCTGCAGGTAATCAGTAAGTATTACACCTTGAGAGTCCCAAAAGACCGTGGCCATAACTTTATTGACAGAAAAAACGGTTTTTGCCTTTTTAGGGGCACGTTCATCCGCAAAAGACCATTGTTTCGACTGCATTTTCGTCTCGGGTGTTTAATGGTGAATCTATGTTTCATCCACGGTAACGTATCGACGAAAGAATTCGCTTGGATTACGCTTCAACTTAACCAGTCACTTGAAATCGAAACACGTGTATGTATTTGTGCTTCTGTTAACAAACACGGCACCCATCTTGCACTTAATTTTTTCATATTTAAATATCGATGTACGATATTATGCACTCGTTCCGTTGAAATACGCAGTTCATTATCTATCTCTCGCACTTTAACTCGATGGTCACTTTTTATGATGGAACTGACTTCATCGATTGTTTCTTGAGAGGTAACCGTATTCGACGGTCCTGGACGTTCCGCATCTTCCGTGCTCATATGGCCACTTTTAAAAGCAGCAAACCACTTGCAAACCATTCTATAGGACGAAGCAGATTCGCCGTAATATTTTCGTAATTTCTCTTCCGTTTGTTTGATGTTTTTCCGCGTAAAAAATAGTGTTTTATTAAAACACGAAATTCCTTTTAATTCATTTTTAATTAAATACAAAACGTGTCTTGTTTGATTGACTGTCAACCATAAAGCAACTGACGGATTTTTACGAAATTTTGACAGTAGGCTTCTAAAAGATGATTGAAGTCTGCAACATAATATGGTCACGTTAGGGTTGCCAACTTTTGAAAGGTCACACTTCTGTCAAACCAGCCTCGTATATATATATATATATATATATATATATATATATATATATATATATGTACAGTGCGTTCAATATAATCGGACGCACTCAATAACTCTTTTGTATTGCGTTTCACAAGAAAGTGTTTAAATAGTTTTTTATTAATTTACAAATACTCTATTAAGTGCTTGGTTTAGATAATTTTTTAAGCTTCCGGTTTGACCGGAAGCGCACATAATTTTATTTTTTTAAATCACACTGTTTATATATTTTTGCATTTTTGCATTGCTTATTTTTTTCTCAATACATACGTATAAAATTCTTATAGGGTTTTATAAAAAAAATTAGAGAAAAATGCCATCGAAAGTTTTTCAATTTTATTACATGATTAGAAAAATTAAACAAAATCAGTTATAATTAGCGAATAAATTGTTAGACATGCTTCTAATCGTCGCCTGAGTTCATGATTAGTTGCTTTTTTGATTTGCTGCGTAGTTAAATTAACACATGCAGCTGTAATTTTATTCTTTAAGTCTATAACATTTAAAGGTTGATCGGCATACAACACTGTTTTTAAATGACCCCACAAGAAAAAGTCTAACGGTGTAAGATCCGGTGATCTCGCAGGCCATTCTACCGGGCCGTTAGTTCCTATCCATCGTTCATTGAACGTTTGGTTAAGATATTCTTTTACTATCAACGCGTTGTGAGCTGGAGCTCCATCTTGATGGAAATACAATTGTTGTCGCAGAAGCAGAGGAAACTCATCGAACATTGTTGGTAGCACGTTATCTAAAAATTTAGGATACCTATTGGCGTTTAGATTACCGTCATAGAAATAAGGCCCTAGTAATTGTTTTCCAATTAAACCGCACCAAACATTAGTACCCCATACGGTTTGATGGTTAGTTTCCATTGACCAATGAGGATTTTCGTCAGACCAATAACGATTGTTTTGTTTATTAATAACTCCATTATTTGTAAACTTGGATTCATCTGTCCATAAAACATAATCTAAAAATAATGGATTGTGATCACATTGCTCAACTATCCTTGCAATCAAAGTTAATCTGTGATCAGAATCTTGAGGCCGCAAGTGTTGAACCAAATCGACTTTATACGGCAGCATTTTGAATTTTTGTAATGGGTTGTGAATTGAGCCAACTGATATACCTACTTCTTGCGCTACATGTCTAATAGATGACCGTGGATTTAGTCTAAAATAACCCAATATTTGTACTTCAATCTCTTCGGTCAAAACATTTCTTTGTTGTTCTAAATTCTGATAATTTACTCCTGGTAATGTTCCACGCATTCTAAGGGGTTGTTTAATTTTTCGTATGTAACTTTCGGAAGGATGGTGACTATTGGGATATCTTTGTGCGTATAATTAATTCTACCGCTCGTCGAGAATTACGTTTACATTCACCGAAAATTAACAACAGGTCAACTTTTTCACGGCATTTTTCTCCAATTTTTTTTTATAAATCCCTATAAGAATTTTATACGTATGTATTGAGAAAAAAATAAGCAATGCAAAAATATATATACAGTGTGATTTAAAAAAATAAAATTATGTGCGCTTCCGGTCAAACCGGAAGCTTAAAAAATTATCTTAACCAAGCACTTAATAGAGTATGTGTAAATGAATAAAAAACTATTTAAACACTTTCTTGTGAAACTCAATACAAAAGAGTTATTGAGTGCGTCCGATTATATTGAACGCACGGTATATATATTTGATACGATTGGATAACGGGAATTTCAGTCAGGGCTTTTTTGGATGCTTAATGAAACTTTTTAAGATTAGTCTAGCTTTCGGAACTAATTGTGTTCCTTCTTCAGGACCTGGTTTAATATAAACGGAATTACAAATGCTAGCAACAAACAAAGATGTATATCGTACTTAGTATCTTAGGAGTACGTTATAATGATATCTAGACATGACTAATCCGAAAAGAGTACAATGCTACCTCTTTTTTTTACTACATATAAATTGCGGTGGTTATTTACAAAGTTACAATCATGGATTTCTTTGTTTATAGTATATGAACCTTTAGCTACTACGTACAGAATGGTGATGACATACAACAATTAACATATAAAGTAAAATAATAATAGCAATGTTTATTACTCTACAGGTACAAGAACCCAATTACAGAGTAATCATTAAAGAAAATACATACACAATACAGAATAGAAGTAAATATAAAATAAATGTAAATAATGTAACACAGGTTAGTACGTCAAAGATTAAAATTTATTTCGAAACGATATGGAACAATTTAACAATAAATGTTACAGTACCTTAATGTGTTAGATCTCAAAATTACTAATAGTTGTACATGCTATAACCAAACATTGCTTTAAATTAAAACAGACATATCAATAATGTTATAAAAAGGATAAAAAAGATAAAAAACAAGCTTAAAAAGCGGTGAAATTCATTAAAAGTCGCTAAAATTTACCAGAATATATAAATAATTAACACAAACAACGATATCACACATTATCCAAATTGCTTGAAATTTAAAAGATGAGAATAGATTGAACTCAGTTCACCAATGTCAGTTTTCTTATTCATAAGATTAGGCTGTTGTTTATATACACCATTTCTAAAAATAGTCTTTTTTTTGTAATTATGCTCTGTCCTGAACATTTCAGTGATTTCGTAGTCCATGTTATGGTCAGTGGATCTAATGTGTTCTACTAATGCGCACGAAGTCTTGCTGTCGCTTTTGTGACTAATAGTTCTGCTGTTAACATTCCGTTTAGTCTGCCCAATATAACTGAGGTTGCACTGACACATGGAATTTTGTATATAACGTCATACTGCTATGCAGTGGATTTACTTAATGGCAAGTGAACTCGTTGGCGACGATTACTTGGTTGTTACGATTTTCGATAATGTTTTGGATTTACGGCGTAAGTGACTGGAGATACGGGAAAGGCATATTGATGTTTTCTTTGTGTTGAGGCTTATTTAGGTTATGATTACTTCCTAATGAAGTGGTACTCATTAAAAGCACATTAACCAATTTTTTAGGGTAACTGTTTTTATTAACATTTCTTTTAGTATTATTATGTTTTGTCTACGTAATGAATGATGAGAAAAACGTTCGATTTGCAATTTAATCCCGTTAACTACATTGGTCTTCATTCTAGTAGGATGGTGTGTGTAATAGTTTAAGTAACGTTTAAATTTAATGGGACCTTATTTTTTGAAGGGAACCTTACAGCAGCACGTTATTTGGACTTTTTGCAGTTCGATTTAGTGCCAGTTCAGACAGCAATGTTTCCAAATTATCAAGAAGCAGATGTACCCTATCAGGATATTTGGTTTAAACATGATGGGGTGCCTCCTCACTTTGGAATCAACGTCCGTCAATATCTTGACGCCATATTTCCTGAAAGGTGGATAGGACGTCGAGGAGCAATTGAGTGGCCACCGCGTTCCCCAGACTTGACTCCCTTAGATTTTTTTCTGTGGGGTTATTTAAAATCAAAGGTTTATTTTAATAGGCCAAATAATTTAGACGCGCTACGGTAAAGAATTTGCGCTGAAGTGGAGCGCATTACTCCTGAAGTCTTTGAGCGAAGTGTACAAGGTGTTTACACTCGTATCGGTCAGTGCCAAATGGTCAACGGAGCGCAATTTGAACATTTGCGATAAATTTCGTTTGTTTTTGAGGTTTAAACATGGTTTTCTTCCATTAAAGATACATTTTTATTTCTTACGGTAAATGTGTTATTATCTCAAAAAAATAATTGTCTAAGGTACCAATTCTTTTACACCGTAATTTAAGTAGTTGGACAATCTAATAAAAAGCAGCAAAAAAAATTGGGGTTGTCATTGAAAAAATCAATGATTACGCCATTGTGCAAAAATACATGACGTCGTAAGTAAAACTTTATGTCATAAGGTGGCTAATTAAAAAGTAAAATTGACTTGTCCGAGCATTTTGCTTGGAAACATTAAATAACGCAATTATAAATTTTGTTTCTAACTTTATCACCACACTGTATACATTTTTTAAAATGTCTTGGGTATAATCAAGGGTGGGTTTTCAGTATTATGTATTTCCTAGCTACTTACCAAATAACGCATTTCTTGTAACTGTTTTCAGAATTATATTGCTTTATTTGGTCGACTTAGTATAGCATGCAGATATTTGCGTTTTATATTTTTCACACTTCATACATTTATTTTAACATCCCAAGTAGCTCTGCAGATATTACCATTTATTGAAGCGATGACTCTAATAGTTATCAAAACGTTTAAATTGATATAAAATCTAAATAGAAAAATACACGATTTCAAAATCTAAAAGATTAGCATTTTAATCATCATCAGCAGAAAAATTTGCAACTGGAAGCCTGCGAGAGCCTCTAATTGAAGCTGCTTTCATCAAATGATTCATTCACCTCTTCATTTAAAGTTACGTGGCGTTCAAACTACAAGGAAGGATTTGGAAGAAGAATTTAAATGAAATACGACATGCTGTTGTCCACAAGATTCGATCAGGTAGATTGATTGCTCTTTTAACATGTATCATTTACTGAAGTATTTATTATGTTACTTCACAGTCACTGAAAGTAATATTATTATATGAAGCCATCACCATACATATAAAATACTTACCTTTTTTGGGTTTTTTAATGGTGTATTTTAAATTATACAATCTAAAGGTGTCGATAACGTATCATTATGCCTTTTTTAATTATGAAATGCCAAAAGCTACTCAAACCAAGATTTTCTTCTTGTCTGTTAAAATTATTAGGGTGTTTATACATCTCAATAGCTTCACGTTGTAAACGAACATAATAATGAGTTTGTCTTGCCAATATTTCCATATTGTTAAATTGAATGTCATGATTTAAATTATTTAAGGCAAGGTCAGCCACCGCAGACTTCTCTGGTTGACCTAATCTACAAAATCCCATATGTTGTTTACGTCTTGTATCAAAGAAAATGTATACTTTTCCACATGAACAAAATAACTTATACACTCCGGAAGATGATAATGAGTTTGAAACATCTTAGGTGATCTTAAATTTTTCTTGTAGGTTTAAAAATAGTCCTAATGCAATATTTAATTAGGATTTTTTCAATTCTGTCTGTAACATTCGCTATAAAAAAGAGTAAAGCAGTGCCAACATTAAGAACTGGTTTTTATTTAAGGTGTAATAGCATTATTAATAAATGTAAGTGAATATCCATTATCTTTTAAGGATTTTGTTAAATATTTATATTCATCCTTCAAAAATTCAGGGTCACAATTGCTCGATCTACTAAAGATTTAATTACACCAATTTCTTGACGGGGACGGTGGTTGGATAATTTATAAAGGTGTATTTTGGCTTTCTGTAAACCTTAAAAGATAGTGAATTATTATTTTTAGATATTAATATGTCAAGAAATGGTAAACTCCCATTAGTTTCTTTTTCCATGGTAAACTGAATACTAGGATGTACACCATTTATAAAAACCGAAAACTCTTGCCTCTTCTCCATGTCTCCAAATAACAAATGTGTCATCTAGATATTTATACCAAATTGAAGATTTTTTAGGTATATTTTATAACGCTAATGTTTCAAACATTTTCATGTAAAAATTAGCTATAACAGGACTAAGGGGACCGCCCATTACTACACCATCAATCTGTTCATAAAATTTACTATTCCACTGAAAATAAGTTGTAGTAAGACAGTGCTGAAAAAGAATTGTTATATCCTTTGGGAAAACGTTATCAATGTATTAAATAGTTTTTTTAGAGACACTTTTGTGAAAAGTGAAGCAACATCAAAACTGACCATTATATCACCCTCTTCAATTTTGAAACTATGCATTTTTTCAACAAAGTCGGCAGAATTTTTAATGTAACGGGGTGTTTTACCTATATGAGCTTGTAATAAAAATGTAAGATGTTTTGCAAGACGATATGTAGGAGAACCAATTGCAGTAACAATAGGCCTTAAAGGAAAATGAATTTTCGGTAAACCATACAGTTTTGGTGAAATAGCTTCAGATTTAGGTAGTTTCTTTTTTATTTGTTCAGGAATAAATGATAATTTAATCAGTTCTTTAGTTTTTAAAAGAGACTTTTTTTTGGATCTTTTGGTATTTCACGACAAGTTTCTGGTTCCAACAATTGTTCTATTTTAACGTTATAATCGTTCATATTTAATATAACAGTTGCATTACCTTTATTTGATTTTAATATTATTTTATTTTCATTGCGTCTAAAATCAAGTAATGCACGTCGTTTACGAAAGGATAAGTTGCTCTTTGGAGGTTTTGTTTTACGTAATATGTTAATGGTGTGATATCTAACTTCATTAGCAACATCAAAAGGTAATGATTTAATGAAGTTTTCAATATTGGGAATTATATCTTCAAAAGGTATTACTCTTGTTCTTATCACAGAATTTCCTTGTTTAGAAAGCACTTCAATAGCGTAATCTGAAACAACATTATCAGAAAGGTTTATAACTGTTTTTTTTATAATCAATAGATGGTCTATTCTTTTGTTGTCTGTATAATTTATTAAATTTTTCTTGTTGACGTTGACATGAGATGTCAATATTTATTTCCAAACTTCTCTATTCAATATGGATAAATTTTCTAAGTGTAAATATAAAAGATTTCTATCAGTGTTATCTAGTAACTTCCTAGTAATATGTATTTGATTACGCAGAAGAGCATTTTTAGTTCTTCTGTAAATATTATTAGCTTGTTTGTTATTAAAATTTCTTTCAATATAGATAAACTTTGTGATAATTTTTTGGTCTCGGCATCGTAATAAAGAGTGAGTGACGATAATAATTGTGCTTTACGTTTCTTTAAATTGTCTGATCGAACGATAAGTTTCCTCCCCATAAAGGACTGAAATATGAAAATGTAAACTTTCGCCATTATCACACATAATAAAATACTTACCTTTTTTGGGTTTTTTAATGGTGTATTTTAAATTATACAATCCAAACGTTTCGATTACACTTACAGTTATTTTCGTCAGCAGTAATATCTATTAAAACTGTTAAAGATGTTGGCAAAATTGTTTTCAACATCTTTAACAATTTTAATAGATATTACTACTGACAAGATAACTGTAAGTTTATCAAACATTTACATTGTATAATTTGAAATACACCATTAAAAACCAAAAGATAAGTATTTTAATATTATCATGTTTACATATTTAAAAACCTCAAAAAATAGGGTTTTCAAATGTGAAAAATAATGTACCGCTCCCATGAAAAAAATATAAGTTTATGTTATAACTCATAAACGTTTCAAATTTCGTTTTTGACTACATCTACGATAAAAGTACATAAATAATACTTTTGCGATTCTTTCTCTTCAAACAAGCAAGTAAGCTAAAATTGACAACCTAAGAATAACGTAAAAATGAAAAGAGGTAGAGAATAATTGTTAAGCCATGACACAGATATCATTGTTATACATTAGCTGTCATTTTGCAGGAGTTTTGGCCACCCTGTATGCTATTGTTTGGTGAATATTTATACAAACTCTATATATGTAAATGTATGTTCAGACTTTTGTTACTGGCTTTATTATTGTTTGTTTAGTTATAAGTAGTGAGAAAAATTCAAGAGAAGATTCAAAGTCACACATCAATAGCAAAGAAGGAAGTGGGAATATATTAATACGCAATGAATAGTGTATTTGACATTGACGGGGCAAGTTTTTCTATGTTTCTAACGCAATACTACTTTAATTTACTAGCTCAAATTCCGTATGAATTCATATCGAACGTTAAGGAGCTTACATACATTTACTATGTAATTTTCTTTGTTAAGTACATCAGGAAATATCAAAGGTAGCTTTATAATATAAATATTCACTATTATTATTAGTAATATTAATTGATGCTACTTTTCGAATTCATCGGTACTGCTTCTTTTATATGCCATTAAATTAAAATCATTTATTATTAAATGTTTTGCCTAATTTTCTAACATGAAGCTATGTTGCCTGTGATCAAGAAAGTATTTACATTTAGATAAACTAATTTCTCCGTTTATGTTCTTATTCACAATCATTGATAATGTAGACTTTAAACATTTTGACATTTAAAAAACGGAAAACTGTAAGCTGTTAGGTTAGATAGAACAGATGACTTAGATTATGTATATATGATGAAAAATAAACAACTAGTTGGAAAGTGCTTACGTCTAACCTGTATACGTGACCTAAAATTGGTGATAATATTATAAGTCTAGATTTGTTTTCAACATGATGAAAACGTCTAAATCCGTTAAATCTTTAAATTTCACGAAAGTAATATTTAGATATTTCAATGCAAGAAAGTAAAACAAAGTTGCATTCTTAAAAATTTTCCGTATAATTACGACTATTAATTTAAAGACCGGATAAATAAGTACAATCTTAATGGAATAAGTGCATAATAAGCATAATATTCTTCGGAAAAAAGTACTAAATAAGTAATGAATTGATAAAAAAGCAGAAATAAAGCAGATAAAAACATACAATTCACAGGAAATAATCAGTTAATTTTCATTCGTTGTATTTATTCACAGCAATATCAAGCAAAGATTATCATGTGTTATGCATCAATAAAACAAAATAAACATTTAAATTAAAATTATTATGTCTGCATCACGTATCAATTTGTATAATAAAAATAAGTAAAAACAACATTTTTAAAAAACACTTTTATTTCTAAATGTACTAAAAATAATAAAATAATTTAATGGGTAGATAAAAAAAAATATTTTATTCTTTTTAGTAAATTTGAAAATAAACGTTTTAAAATTGTTTTTTTCTTATTTTTTCTACTTTTGGTCGCTCTGTAAGTTCAATAAAGACCCTAGTTGTATAAATAAAATTTTTAACTTACTTGGCCAATATAACAAATTCAACTCAACCGGAAATCGGAAAATAGTTGAATTTTTTGATCGAATACAGGCGCATGAGCTTGAACTCAACTTGTCGTGTATTTTTGTCCATGGTCTTATGCTAACAGCTTAAGTCCGAATTTCAAGACTAGTTTATAAACAAGAATTTCGACCTATTTGGCCTCAAAGCATGACTTGATACTCAACTTGTCGCATATTTTTGAACATGGTATTATTCGAAAAGCTTAATTCAAAATTTCAAAGCTAGCTTTATAAACAAAATTTCGACTATATTTGGACAAATTTCGCAAAGTCAAAGGAACAACATATATTCGTGTATTGTCATCAAGAATACGCATGTGTCCAAATTTCAGGTTAATCGGAGATCAAAGTCGTTGCAAATTCAATTACAAGATTTGAACAGGACTTACAATATTGTCATTCAAAACTCCACTTGAAAGATCAGTTTAGGCAGAATATGAGTATACTATTCCTGTTTCAAAGTGCTAATAATTAAATATTGTTCCAAATGTTCCATCGTAATGTTTTTGTATTGGGAAAAGTCCTTTTACATCGACACTTGTAATGGGTGCATATTTAAATGAGTTATGGTTGCACCATGATAACATCAGAACATTGTTACCACACAAAATAGAAGTAGTAATTATATCCAGTATTCTTCGAATAAATTTGTCCAAATTTTGTTTTGACTGGCTTGCCAGTGGGTCCTGTAACAGAATTTATAGCATTGATGCAACTCGCAATTATTTTGATCGATTCAACTAAAGAAGTGCTTTTCTAGCAATTTTATAGTTTCACTTACAAAACTAAAATTGTTTATTTAAAGCCAAATTATTTTGAATTTCAATTTGTTAGAATGTTTCAGTCTTGACAGATTTACTTGTTGATTCAAATTCCATAACCAATTGCTTGAAATTCTCAAAATTATTGCAATAGTATGTAGCAGTGTCTAGCCAAGTTATCTAGTAAACACTGGCTCTTAGTGAGTATTAGTGAGCCTTTCTTTAAACATCTATACTCTTAAAGTCCTTTGAGAAATATTTTTTCCACTACTATTAGTTTATTAACTAAAGGAAATTGGATTCTAATTGCCTCACTATCGATCAATCCGTGAGCTAAAGCAATATAGTGAATCAGGTTTACAAAATATTTTTAAATTAAATTCAGCTTTTATCATATATGCCGCTGCGTCAGAAACCATACGCATTATTTTTTTCATGTGGCGCCGCTTCAGGTAAGAACGAGTTTGCTAGTCCGTCAGTAACAAGTTTGGATATTGTATTACTGTTAGTTTTAGTCAATTCCTTTGAACTAATCAGAAATGACGTGTAGTAATTTCGTCATTCGAAACTCAACAATCAAATGTACCACATATCTTCCAAACTGTCAGTGGTTTCGTCAACAGTAAACCATATATTATTTTAATTATGTTTCCAATTTGTTGAACTAAGTCTTGATATAAATGATATAGTTTTTTACGCAGAGTACACTGCATGGATCTGAACTGAATTCTCTCAATTCATTGTATCCAAAGTTAAAGCCAAATTGTCTGTTGTTTGAATATCTGAGTCGCTTTATGAGTAACTTGGTTTTAAATGCTGGCGAATATCATATTTTTAACGCACTGTATCTACAAGTAATATGTTCTTTACATAACTCATATAATATGAAATATTACGAGAAATTTACAGTTTTCACGCATGCTGCACAAAGATTTTATAATTTGCAATTTTAATTTGTGGCCTTGAATCCAATCTTCAGATTGAGATGTTTTAGGCATTGTGTAGTTTGCTAACAAATGTAATGAAATGACAACAGCAAGTTTGCAACTAACCCGTGAGTAGGATAACCAGCATACCGTGTGCGCATAGAACTATAATATCAAGGTTATACCGGTGAAATCCAGTATTTTACCCATCTACGGCGAAGCAGGATGCAGGTTCATTCCGTCATATTATCCCCTGAACTAGTTGTCGTAGTTTATCTATAGTTGTAATCTGAAAAATGTCTCGTTGAAGGTACCTTGCTCTTCCGCGGGTTATAGGTTATACGATGTCACAAAAAACCTAACATGGCGGTTTATTGCGGGCAAAAGTAGTTGAATGTTTAGTTTTTAATATGCAATGAAATGACTAAATTATACGAAAACGATATTAATTTACAATAGATACTTAATCATTTTATTTTTACCTTTTACGTTATCGTTATTTTGTCGTAGTCGGAATTCCGTTAGGTAACAAGTTTCTGTCATTTCATTTCAATACGTAAATAAGAAAATGATAAGAAAATTGATGAAAAATCAGTTTTAAAAGCACAAAAATAAAAAATAACCATGGGAAGAGAAAATAAGCAAAACAGTCATAAAAGTATGTCTCAAACTATTGATTTTCATGCAATTCGTGCATATTTCAACATAATTCGTTGTTGCTTTCAAAATTGAGCATAAGCAAAAAAGCTTAAAATCCGGTCCCTAATTATTATCTGCTATTAATTGAACTGTCAAAAGAAATCAGTGTCCTTTTTCTTACAGACCTAGGTAAACTAGGTATTTATTCCTGTCAAGAGAAGAGAAAAACCATACCTTAGTATACAATATACTATTTAATGAGATTATTATTAATTATATATACAATTTTCTCATAAACTTCTTCGCATTCTTTAGCAATTGTCCTGCTTTATAGTAATTATTTCCGATGGCAATAAGTTATCAGGAAATCGTCCCTTGTGCATTTGTACTCGCAGTAAAACTTAAAGACTTTTACAAAGTTTTGACAAATTGACTATGATGTGTGCGTGCGCCTACGTCTGCGCCTACGCGTGCGCGTGTTTGAGCGTGTGTGTTTGAGAGTAGTGGTAAGGGGTCGGTTATGGACCAGTCCAAGGTCACTTGCCCTCTGGTGTTGACAAATGAAACGTCAAAGTTCAAACTTATGGTGAAATTAAAGGTCAAAATTAAAACCTCGAAATAAAAATTTCAAGGTCATCCTATTACACTTATTAGAAAACTAGGGTTTTCAAGATCAAAGATTATTGGTATGATATTACATTTATTAGAAATGTAACTATAGAAACAGTTCATGGAAACAATAAGAATGACAGGTTGTTGCCTATGCTATTGACTAAATTTAGTTAAGGTCAAATAGTTGTACCCAATTCAAGAACGTATTTACGTATAAAGGCCGCAGCGAGGTGTGCTGAGATCAGTCAGTTAGCAACTTGTAATTGTTAAACATGGGATTATCAGCGTAAAACCAAAGCACCTCTTGCAAACACTTGAAAATGCCAGTGACCTAAAATGTAAGACGTTTTGCAAGATTATATGTAGGAGAACCAATTGCACTAACAATAGGCCCTAAAGGAATATTAGGTTTATGGATTTTGGTAAACCTTATAGTTTTGGTGTAAAACTTCAGAGTTAGTTAGTTTCTTTTTTATCTCTTCAGGAATAGATGATAATTTAATAAGTTCTTCAGTTTTTAAAAGAGACTTTTTTGTCAGATCTTTTGGTATATACACGATAAGCCTCTGGTTCCAATAATTGTTCTATTTTAATCTTATAATCGTTCATATTTAATATAACAGTTGAATTACCTTTACCTGATTTTAATATTATTATATTTTCATTACGTTTAAGATCAAGTAAAGCACGTCGTTGGTAAAAGGATGAGTATCTCTTTGGAGGTTTTGTTTTACGTAATACGTTAACGGTGTTGTATCTAACTTCATAAGCAGCATCAAAAGGTAATGATTTAATGGAGTTTTATTAGAAATTATATCTTCAAAAGGTGTTATCGCAAAATTTCCTCCTCTAGAAAGCGCTTAAATAGCATAATCTGAAACAACACTATCAGAAAGGTTTTTAATCAAAAGATGGTCTACTATTTTGTTGTTTGTATAATTTATTAAATTTTTCCTTTTGACATTGAGATGATATGTCAAAATTTATTTCTATAGATTTAAACGTTAAATTTTGTTAAATGTGTTTTTGCTGACATTTTTCATTGTTAGCCTTCGACCGTGTTACAGGCTAAATACTCACTAGAGCATCCATCTCGTAAAGACAATTTGTGCCACGGCATTCCTTTGTGGTGTGTGTGTGTGTGTATGTTTCTGACTTAAAGATCCTAAAAGGAACTCGTAGTAACTGAAAATCATCAAAGTCGATAGATAAAGTCAAAAGCGAAACTTGTTAAAATAATT
This sequence comes from Vesta saturnalis, assembly GCA_036346205.1. Taxonomy (NCBI): domain Eukaryota; kingdom Metazoa; phylum Arthropoda; class Insecta; order Coleoptera; family Lampyridae; genus Vesta; species Vesta saturnalis. The sequence goes on from JARFJB010001051.1 coordinate 80,872, forward strand.
TATAGCAGGAAAACGTCATGAACGAATGTTATATTGTTCTAAAAGGAAACCAAAACGTTCACTTAAAATGTACTACTTCTACAAAGTTTGCTCCAAAATATTAAAACCAGGTTTGCCTAAACTTCAATAAAATCCTAAGGTTTAAATATCAAAGCGACTTATGGCACTACCCTGATGCATATAAATACAAACAGCTGTTCGGATTAGTACTTCATAAACTTACGTTACATTATGATTTACAATCTCTCAATAAATCTGCACTTCAATATAATTATTATTCAGGAAAGTCACTAATTATTTTACAACTATTCGCAATTATCTCAATCCACCGGTATAAAATTAAACAAACCAAAATATTGTAACGCTTTTACCTTCGGTGGACGGTCAATTGTTGGTAGAATTATATAACAGAGGCGGGACGGTAAACTGCGGTTGGACTATCGCGGTATAATCTTACTCGAACGCCAATCTAGGTAAACGGTGATATAGAGGTCTAGATTCCTCTTCGCAGGATTAAACAGGTGAAAGCGGTCCAAGTAATGTCAGTGAAGATTTCGGCCTATAGTCTGTAAAATAAAGATTTTCTATTTCGGCTTAGCGCTTTATTACTGAGACATTGGGAATATACAGCCGTTTCTTTCTAACGTTTTGGTTTCAATAGAAACGTACGCGACTTAAGTGAAAGGTAAATTACCTGCTCAATGACTTAAGACCGCTCGCGAGAGGTAAACACAATGGAATTTTAATTCTATTCCAGAAGTTATAAAACGTTTTGAACGATTTTAATTTTAACTATGTTGCAAAGTTTTTTTGTGTGTGGATGCAGAGGTTTATTACTTAATATAATTCATTTATTTTGAAATGTGCAACAACGAAATCATTAATTGTAATTAAAAAGGAATTGATATGCATAAACCAGTTTTTATTGTTTACTAATAGTAACATTAATTATACATGCAGAACATAACGTACATTCAAATATTATATAGGAATGCACTTATACCTAATGGGATAATTAGTAGAAAGTGATAATCAATTCCTCATTATTTAATCTATTATAATAGGTGGCTATTTGCGTATTTAGACCCCAAAATAATACATTACATTGCCCGTATTACATGTTTATGTGTGAGAGTGTATAAATCAGGTATTTCAGTTTCCGGTTAAAATTTTTAGGAAAGCCCTTCAGGAGAAGCAAAGTAAGTTTTATAAACGCTGCTTTAACTTATTCAGTAATCTTACATTGTTCTAAAATGGTAATCGTGATGATTAACGAAAGACAATATAATGCGATTTTATTAAGACTGTTGTGTCCGGCATTCTTGCAAATACGTATTATTATAATTATAAAAGTATCTTAAAGCATGCGAGTAAAGAATCCTCTAGTTGAAGATGCAAATTTAAATTAATTTAGTATTCTGAAAGCGTAGGTGTACAAGAAAATTTAATTTCACTTAGTTGAGTTTAATTAGTAGATAGCAAAGGAATCAATTGTTTACACTAAGACAGTCTTAAGAAATAGTTATCTAAACAAAGACATTTTCATGAATTGTAAGTGGTAAAATATAAAATCGATATATCTAGATGTTTTAGTTCCACGTACACCTTCTTGTACTTTAAACTTTTGTCAAAACAAAAAAGGAAGAGTGTAAGAGTAACACAGCAAGTGATTGGTAATAAAATTAATATTATCTAAGAAGTGTTTACAGGGTAAGCAGAACAGAGCAACATGAACGGATCTATTGAATATTGAAACTACAACTAAAGCAAACACCAACATAGTATAAACACAATGAAGTTTCTAGGTTCAATATACCCAGTATACAAAATTATATATTTTGTTATGGTTATAGAAAAACTAACTAAAACAAACTTTTGCAACGATGTACACTCTTCACGTTGTAAACACAGACTTAAGTTCGGTTTTTGATGATTTACATTCATGTTACAATTGTAAAGTCCCCCAGGTACCCTATCTTGAAAAGTGTAATTTGAACTTATTTGCAATAATGCAAATTCAAGAACAAAACGATCGCTAAGGGATTTATCTTGACTTTACTGACAATAATGTTACTATTACTCAGATTAATTGCTTGCCTTACATTCACTTTCCTGGAAATAATTAAAACATAAGAGTTTATTAACAAGTCTGATATGTAATTACTCGCAAACCTCAAATTTGATCAAACGAATTGGCCGGATAGTGGTAGGTACGGATTGCTATTTGAATTGGATTGGCTGGACGAGGTTAAGTGCCACATCATGTGAGGTAGGTAAACAATGAAACTATTCAAATTAAAATTAACGAGTTTGTAATGGTGGTTCAGCCCGTTAATATACTATTGTGGGAAAGAACCACCAATAAAAACTTTATTCATAAATAAGTAATTGCACAAATACAATAATAAATCAAATAACATAAAAAACCATGAAAGGGTAAAATATGTAACAAAACAACCATTAAATCAGGTTAAAGTGCATACAAAATTATAACATTAAGAGGAAAATAAATAAAATCAGAAAATCCACAAGAAATTCTCACGTAAACAATTGTTTAGTGACTACTAAACACAAAATACATACGTAAAATTGCAATAAATTACATATAAAGAGAAATCCGGCAGGCAAACAATTCTACTTAAACAAACTGACAAAAACTCATTAAATCAAAGCCTTATAAGGGTAAGTAAATAGATCATAACATCGTGACCGATATATAAGGTTGAGTGCGTTAGAAAAATTCAGTGCCCTTTCTCAGGTTACATATTCATCTATACAACAATAAAAATAAAATTTGAGGTGTTTAATTGTTTAATTTGAATTGGATTGGCTGGACGAGTTAAGTGCCACATCATGTGAGGTAGGTAAACAATGAAACTATTCAAATTAAAATTAACGAGCTTTGCGTAATGGTGGTTCAGCCCGTTAATATGCTATTGTGGGAAAGAACCACCAATAAAACCCACTTTATTCATAAATAAGTAATTGCACAAATACAATAATAAATCAAATAACATAAAAAACCATGAAAGGGTAAAATATGTAACAAAACAACTGTTTGTGCAAGAGATAGATAAAAAAAAACATATTATTTTAATAGTGGACTGTATTGAATTATTTACTTTAAAAATTGTCAAATCTGTTATCATACAGAACTAAGAAAAAAAACAAAGCGCTTACCTTGACTTGGTAGTACAGGCTACTTCTGGTGGAAGGGGGCCCCCGTTGATAACCCACTAATAACAACAGCAGGTAAATTATGGATAATAATGATGACTGACCGGTTCACGTACAACAAACCAGCGAGACGTCCAAAGGCAAACTGGTTCTTAAAATTGATAAGCGCTATAACTTAGAACCTGTATGATTTTTACGGGATTTTACATTGAAAAATGAATTTGATATTTGAGGCTTGCATGTACATTTTCCGCCCACCAAAACCGAAAGTTTTAAATTCAAAGAAATCGAATTATGTTTCTAAAATGAGACAAGAATAAAACTAAATTAATTAGGTAGTATAGACTCCAAATATTTCAATTTACTATCATTAACAACAAAACAGAAAAAAAATAAAATTAGTTCTCTAGGAGAGTAATGTTTTGGAAATAGTTTATTTTAAATTTTGGTCTGGTAATGGACATAACTTAACAATTGGACGTTTCAACAATCCGTTCTCCGTTTTAAGAGTAACAACTCTAGTATGTCCATCACGACCGGTGTGTAATTCCACAATTCTACCAAGAGGCCATTGTAAAGGGGTTTATTTTCATTTTAATTAGAACTAGGGTATTTAGTTTAATTTCCGAGCCCGACTCGTTCCATTTTGATCTTTGCTGTAGAGTGTGGAGATATTCGGTTGACCAACGATTCCAAAAATCCCGGTTAAGCCGCTGAATTAGTTGCCAACGAGATAAAGAATTTAATTTTAGATTAGACAAATCGGGATCAGGAGCTGAATTTAGTGGTTCCAGATTTGAAAATGACCTGGAGTCAAGGGCGATACATCGTTGGGATCGGAGCTAAGTGGGCTCAGAGGCCGAGAGTTTAGCAAAGCTTCGATCTGCGATAACAAAGTGAGAAGTGCCTCATACGTCAAGGTTTGTTCTCCTGTGACTCGAATCAAATGGGTTTTAATAGATTTTACGCCTGCTTCCGCTAATCCATTAAAATGAGGAGAGGCAGGTGCGCTAGTCTGCCAAGTGATGTCTAGGGTTTGAGCCGATTGCTTAGCCAGCTTATAGAGTAGGTTTTTGCGCCAATAAAATTGGTCCCACAATCACTATAAATGTTTGTACATTTCCTCGTCGCGCGATGAAACGACGAAAGGCTGCGAGAAACGCTTCCGATGTCAGGTCTGACACTAATTCAATGTGTATCGCTTTAGTAGCGCAACAAACAAAGGCACAAATGTAGGCCTTTAAAACTTTAGCACCCGATACCGGCCCATGGTGATAAGTACGGGACCAGCATAATCTATTACCACATGAGAGAAACATTTTAATTGTCTAATCCGGAAAGACGGCAAATCGCCCATGTATGGCTTATAGAACTTGGGCTTGGCTCGAAAACAACGAAGACATTTTGATGCGACCTTCTCGACAGCTCTACGACTAGATAAAATCCAGAACTGTTGTTTAAGAAGATATTGAAGGGTATTCAGACCGGTGCAAATGTTGCTTGTGAGCATGTTCAACTATCAAATAGGTAAGTCTATGATCTCGTGGTAATAACAAGGGATGTTTAGCGTCCATCGAAAGGGTTGAGTATCTAAGACGACCGCCTACCCTGATCAGTCCTCTTTCATCCAGAAAGATCTAGATTTGCTAATTCTCTTACGGTTCTAAGTGCTAAATATGGACTTGAAGTTACACCAAAGGATACGGTATTGAGACGATATTGCTGAAGAGGTTCGTTGGGACTGAATCGCCAGAGTAATCTTTGATAATCTCTATGGGCAGGGTTTATCCAAATTTGTAGGTACATTTGTTTAATATCTGCCAAAAACTATTGGATGAACTCGAAATTTTAACAAAATTAGGCATATATCCGTTTGGAGTTTGGGTCCGGCAAATAAGGTATCGTTCAAACTGATTCCTTTCGAACCCTTTGCCGAAGCATTGAAAACAACTCTTATTTTCGACGTGGTTTTATCGGATTTCAAAACGCCATGGTGCGGTAGATAACAAAGACCTTTGGGATTTCCCTCAATATTTTTACTAGGCTCATATGACCGTTTTCTAGGTAATCCTTCATAAACTTGGAGTACAGGAGTCGAAGTTCAAAATTTTTACCAAGTTTTGATTCTAAAGATACAAAACATCGATAAGCTAAGGAAAATGTATTCCCCAAATCAGGCTCTCCTGTTTAAATGGCAATGATACAATAAAACGTCCATCACTGTTGCGTGATGTGGTTTGTCGATATATTCGTTCGCACCTCTCCTCATCTGGTGATAAGGGGTTTTACACGGAACAGTCTCGCTCTCCCAGAATTTTCTAACAATCGAGTCTAAGGGACCATCTAGAAGGATCGAAAATGATTGCAAGGATCGATGTGAAGTACCAACATCTTGCGTCTTCCTAAAAGGACCCAACCAAAAACCGTTTCTATAACGGTTGGTTTCCCAGGTTGAGTATGAATACGACCTGGTTTCAAAATATCTGCATATGTTTCGGCTCCCAGTAGCATATCTACCGGTGCAGGTATATTGAACGTATCATCCCCTAGTTTAAGATTAGAGATGTGATCCCAATCTTTTGTGTTAATAGGAAACGCAGGCATATCTGTGCAAAGGTTTGGTAGAACCAAGACATCAAATGAGAGAGTTGGTTCCGTAGCTCCAATCGGACGAACAGTACAACGAGCAATCCCTTGGTAGTCGAAGAGGATTGATTTAATCCTGGATTGGGATACAGTATCCTCTCTTTTAATCCTAGCCGGTTGAGGCATTTTGACTAATGAAATTTGCTTGACTTGCCGAATCTAATACAACACGAATTGTTTGGAATTTTCCATTTGCGTCTAAAATCTTTACCTTGGCAGTAGATAGAAGAATAGTAGTATTAAACGTAGAAGTCGAGAATGAAGTGCAGTAATTCAAAGATTGGTTAGCTTGTGAACTAAGGGATAGCGAAGTTTGAGGCGAAGAATCGGTCTCGTCTAAACTAAAAGAGTTATTTGTTGATTGTTGAGTATTTTGCTGAACACCACTTGAAGGTGCCCTCGAATTTCGAACAAAGGAAGTACTGGTAATGGGTTGACTTGATTTCTTTGTGCCTGAATTTTGTACCAAATGAAGCATGGTATGATGGCGATAACGACAAATGCGACAATTGTAGGTTGAAGGACAATCTTTCAACAAGTGATTGAATCTAAGGCAGTTTATGCAAGCATTTATTTGTTTAATACAAGCATAACGTTCCGCAGGAGTTTTCGATATAAATTCTGAACACTGCGACAAAGGATGGTAAAATTTTGCAAAGTTCACACCTTTGTGAATGAGAACAAGATTGAAAGTTTTTGGATGGTCCTGGTATATTACTGGCAAGCAATGTAGAAAGTGAAGATTTTTAAGTAATTTGGAGGGTTGTTCGGCTTAGAGGCACCATAGGCGGGTGCCGACAGCTTCAGTTTTATTTCCGGAGACCTCTTGTTGCTCAGGCATATACTGAACTGATTCTAAAGCTTTGCACTGCTTTTCTAAGTATTCACTCAAATCCTTGTAAGAAGGATTTCTTTTTCAGTGAACGACATTTCAAATGACGTGCGTGTCGTTTTATCTATTTTCTGCAGTAATAAATTAAACAAAATAAAACACCATTGATCTACTGAAAATTCAAGTGCTTATAAAGCGGACAAATTTTCTGAAAATGTGTCCAAAATATTTCTGAGATCATTTGAACAATTATTTTTCATAACCGGAATATTCATGATTGCATTCCAATAAGCGGTAGCTAAAACTCGCTTATTTTGATATCTTTGACTAATGAATGAAAAGCAATGGGATAATTTGCATCAGTAGTTTGGACAGATTTTATTAAGTTAAGTGGTTCACCCTGTAGGAAAGAAAGCAGATACTGAAACTTCTGTATGTTCACTAACGATCTGTTATTATGGACTAACGAACTGAACAAGTCAAAGAATGTTGGCCATTTTAACATATTTCCATCAAAATAGGAATTGTTAATTTCGGTAGTCTTATTTTTCCTCAGGACTCGAGTTATTTGGAACCGAAACTACAGTTGGAACAACTAAATTGGTTGCAAAGAGTTTGGAAAATATTTCTTTTATTTTGAAATAAAACGTATGTGTTTCCTTTCTTATTGCGTCTTGGGTTTAAAATCATCGTAATCGCTAAAGCCGATAATTTCATTATGCAGATTCTTAAATTCAGAATAATTTTGTTCAAGGATTCATATCGAATTTTAAAAGATCCCTGATGATCTACATCATCTGATGCTCTCATTGCCAAAGCATAAATTTCGGTTATACGCGAAATAGCTACCTTTCTCTGTTGAAAAGCCTTTTAAAGCTGCCATAATTAATTACACTAAGATTTCACCGACAAAGATATATAATAGACATAGCGATTTTATTTTTAACGAACAAAAGTATTTAACGCTCTTAGAATTGTAAAATTACACTTTTATTTTGTCAAATCATGTAACCACCAAGTATTACCATTCACAATAATATTATAAATTATGATAAAACTCCAAGTGCAACAATAACCCAATATTTATATGTATATTTCTACTTACGCGAAGGCCAAGGTTAATCATTTAGAATAAAATGATAGAAAAGAGAAACTAATGCGGAATTCGTTTTGTTGTTATTAATATTTTAAACGATACAATTTTTAAATTTCAAACGTATAATCCGGCCGATGGATCAAAAATGTTTGTGCAAGAGATAGATAAAAAAACATATTATTTTAACAGTGGACTGCATTGAATTATTTACTTTAAAATTGTCAAATCTGTTATCATACAGAACTAAGAAAAAAACCAAGTGCTTACCTTGACTTGGTAGTACAGAATACTTGTGGTGGAAGGGGCCCCGTTGATAACCCACTAATAACAACAGCAGGTAAATTATGGATAATAATGATGACTGACCGGTTCACGTACAACAAACCAGCGAGACGTCCAAAGGCAAACTGGTTCTTAAAATTGATAAGCGCTATAACTTAGAACCTGTATGATTTTTACGGGATTTTACATTGAAAAATGAATTTGATATTTGAGGCTTGCATGTACATTTTCCGCCCACCAAAACCGAAAGTTTTAAATTCAAAGAAATCGAATTATGTTTCTAAAATGAGACAAGAATAAAACTAAATTAATTAGGCAGTATAGACTCCAAATATTTCAATTTACTATCATTAACAACAAAACAGAAAAAAATAAAATTAGTTCTCTAGGAGAGTAATGTTTTGGAAATAGTTTATTTTAAATTTTGGTCTGGTAATGGACATAACTTATGTGTGTGCGTGTGTGCGTGTGTGCTGTGTGCTGTGTGCGTGTGTGTGTGTGCGTGTGCGTGTGTGTGTGTGCGTGTGTGCGTGTGTGCGAGTGAGCGTATGTACGTGTGCGTGTGTGCGAGTGAGCGTGTGTACGTGTGTGCTTGTGTGCATATGTGCGTGTGTGCGTGTGTGCGTATGTGTGTGCGTGCTTGCGTGAATGTGTGTATGGATGTATGCTATTGTCTACGATAACTTCAGAACGAAATTACCAGCGTACTTAAAATTTTGCATTTTAGCCCATTTCCATTTGGCTTAGAGCTGATTAGAGGGGGAAAGTTTTTGGTTTTTATCAAATATTTCTAAAACAGCAGCATATTTAAAAGATGCAAAAATACCTGGGTGTAGACCTTAAACCTGTCGATTAATTATGTTCGATGCAATTTTTTGACATGACGCGTAATTTACCGGCAAAAAAATGCCTAAGGTAAAATTTAAGTGTTAGTTAAAATTTTTTCAGTATCTGAGTAACGATTTATTTTATAAGAAAAAGTGTAGACTTATTTTTTAAAGAAAATTTTTATTTTACATAAATTTTCTTTACAAGTTTTGTTAATGTAAAGCGTAATAAGTGTAAAAATTAAAAAATATGATTGAAAATGCTGAAGCTGTATTATGGAGATATTTGTAGAAGCTTTGGAATTTTTTTTACGTTAAATATATATATATATATATATATATATATATATATATATATATATATATATATATTATATATATATATATATATATATATATATATATATATATATGTCTATTAATCTCTATCTGACATGAAATTTTAAACGTCATTCTGAAATAGATTACTATTTTTGTTTTTACAATGTTTTCGTTGTGAACGTATAAAATAGAGGTTAGTTGTCCTAAAAAATTAAAATTATTTCATTTCTTTTAATTTACGTTAGCATCTACATGTCTATTACACTCTGCCTGTCATTAAATTTTATACGTTTGTTTGACATAGATTATATCTTTTGCGTTTACAATGTTGCCTATTTTTGTAACGAGCTTTTTATAAAGGACATGTTTTTAAAATTATTTCATTTCTTTTAATTTTCATTTTGTAGCTTTGAAGGTCGTGTGGTGTTCCACACCAGATATTTAGGTTAGCACCTAGATGTGTATTAACCTCTGTGAGACATGAAGTTTTAAACGTCTGGTTGTCACAGATTATTAATGTACTATAAGTTTTTTTTTATGTACGAATTAATTAAAATTAATTAATTAATTAAATTAATTAAAACATTAATAATAATTTTTAATGACATAGATTATTGTTTTTGTTTTTACAATGTAGCATATTTTCTTGACTTATTATAAAAGAGTTATTATTAAGTTTTTTGTTATGAACGAATAAGTTGAGAGGTAAATATGTAATTAAAAATTATTATTAATATTAATAATAATTTATTATTAAAGAGGTTACATAATCATCCTAATTTATTACTATTATTTCATTTCCTTTGATTTCCATTTTGTAGATTGGAAGATAGGGGTAGATTGCAGTTCCACACCAGATATTTTATAATATAATAAAATATAATAACTTTTCTCAAGTAAATATTATTTTTATCTACTGTTGTTTCAGTTAAAGCTTTTAAATTTTATAATAATATACCCGAAAAATTGTTAGAGGAAATTTCGTATTGTATCAACATTTCAGTAATACTGCCAAAGCTGTTCTCGATTCTTAATACATCAATTTCAATAGATTTAGGAAATCTGTAGGCAGTAAGAGATTAGTAGATATAACGAGGAAACAAATTAAACTTGGAAAAACGTTAAGTCGAAAAATTCCGATAAACCCTAGCTACAAATCACTTTTAGGTAAGATACGATACTTTAATTGCATAAATAGCGTTAGTTTACTTTTCACGATTACAAATTCTAGGTATTATACCTTAGTCTTTATATGTATGAAGATATACAAATGAGTAAACTAGTTTGTAAGTTACTTCAATTTCTCGCTTGTGAACTCTAATTACTGAGTGAGCATTCTTTATATTTCCACTCCAGAAATTACATCATATATTAGGATAGGCCTTTTCGTCTAAGTTTTAATGTTAAATAACAGAACTAACTTTGGTAGAATCGCTAAGCATAACACCTTTAGGAGGTTCGCAGTGTACAACTGTTGTGGAATAGTTAGTGCAGACCACGTAAGTTATGTGGTTTGTATAATCAAGTTTTAACAGTTAGCTATTTACAATAGAAGGTTTCCCTTCGTTTATATTATAAAATCTCTTTTCTTCTAATTTACGTGGGTTGGAAAATAAGTTGACATTAGTAAAAAAACCTTGAGTAGTTGATGTTTTTACTATCCGTTTGCTCTTGATTCTGAACATAAAATTTAAGGATAACAATGCTGTGAAAGTTTAATACACTTTAATAATAAGTAACTTGCAATAAAATTAATCACCTAAAAAAGGACTAAAAAACCGAAAGGAAGATGAGATTAAAGAAATATTTATTTAAAAAAAACAGAAAGAATTAGAAACCTACAAAGTTGAAATGTTATTTTGCGGGACAGAACGGTAGTGACGTCACATGGTTTGGTTTTCTCAGTACTAGCCATGTATTACAACCAATCATTAGTTCCAAATTTTGTTAAATGGAGCAATGAGGTGTGTAACAAGAAGTGCTCTAGAAATAGGAAATTTTAATTCCTTTAAAAAAAAAGGGAAACTTTCTAAATAAATTTTTTCCTTTTATTAATATCTATTGAAATAAGATTATAAAATAAGCTTGCAACACTGAGATGAAAAAATTGAAGATGAAAGATCTGTTAGGTACAACTAATGTGACATTACATTAAACAAACTCAATCGTACCATAATGTCATTTTGACAACCGCTATTTTTAGTTTCTGTTATAAAATCGGAACGCCATGTATGTCACAAAATTAGAAATATACGGTGTACTAAGTGTCACGATTGAAATAATTTTAATAATCCCTTGAGTGGTTGTTGCCCAAATGTAAGCGATTAAATGCCGTATCTGGTATATACTATTTAATCTTACTGGGACCAGTAAGACAAATTTGGACCAAGCGAAAAATGAAAATTAGTTATTAATGGTTACATTTATATGTATGAAAATGTAAACTTTCACCATTAACACTCATAAGAAAATATTTATCTTTTTTGGGGTTTTTAATGGTGTATTTAAATTATACAATCTAAACGTTTCGATAACACTTACAGTTATCTTCGTCAGTAGTAATATTTGTAAAAATTGTTAAAGATGTAAACAATTTTGTCAGAGTTGAAAAATTAAAACATAAACATCAGTCTGCTATTAATACAGTTTGAGAAACGTATAAAGCCAACTTAAAAATTAAATTTTAATTTTTATAGCTTTATACGTTTCTCTCTCTCTCTCCACACACACACACACACACACACACACACACACACACACACACACACACACACACACACACACACACCACACACACACACACACACACACACACACACACACACACACACACACACACACACACACACACACACACACACACACACACACACACACACACACACACACACACACACACACACACACACACACACACACACACACACACACACACACACACACACACACACACACCACACACTCCACACTCACGAACACTCACTACGCACTTACATGCCACGCGTGCACTGCAGACGCATTCGCGCACGCACTGCACAACTCGCACATGCACTAATTCACGTACTCGCACACACGCTCGCATTCACACGCGTAGGCGCTCGCACTCGCACGCGTACGCGCACCCACACACACTCATATCCCTACCCACACCAACACCCATACCCACACCCACGTACGCAAGCACGAAAGATTGGAAAATGTTATGTGGAAAAACTTTTACTTGTAGCAACATGGGAACCAAATAAGGTGAGATTAGTTCTTTGCGTGATGTCATAATATTCTGGAGTAATCTTAGACCTTTAAAGGCCCCGACATGAGCAATAGTTTGCAACTAATATCGAAGAACAGATGTTCACACATCTCTTTGGTGTAGTGAATTTAAAATTACTTTTGGGACACAGTCTTATTCTACATCAGAAAAAAAAGGAAACTGTGAGAAACAATACCAAAAATTGTACCAGGTTAATGAACTGTTAGATTAATACACATAAACATCCATATAATGAAGAATATAGATTCTCACACTCTTTAACCAATGAAGGTGAAAGTATGAAAAAAGAATCTCTCTATTTAATGAGTCTCAAAAATATTAAACGATTGAATAATTTATGGTTGTTAAGGGTATTGTCTGATAAATTGCTCGTATATTTGGATAAATATTTACACTGTGTTTTTCTTAATTTAAATAGGTACAATGCATACGATTTGGATACCGTTGGATGGAAAAGGACACCGTAAATCAAGGGGTTCTATAGTACTTAATACTATTAGTACATTGTTGAGAACTATTCATAAATTTATGCAAAAATAATACAATAAGTAAGCTGGTTGCCATCCGTGGAAGCGCTGTTCGGTGCAATAAGAGGCGTAGTTGGTTCCGATAGCATCCTGTTGGTGGGCACTGGTAGTAAACACCATGCCGTACGTCAGCTATTACAGTAGCGGATTGGAATCGTCGTGATTAGGTTGTACAGTAACGGTAATCGACAGCGAGCCTTTCCAAGTAGCTTCATAGTAATACACCAAGAAGTGGTTTTGAGTATACATAAAGATGACTTTCTTTCATTAAATTTAGTAATTTATGCAAATTTCATAAAGGAGCAATGCCATGCTGACGACATGGCTTAATTGTATATACATTTGCAGTAAGAGTAGAGGCGTTTTGATATTAAACTGTTTTACATAACCATTTTGCTCTTGTCTTGAGAAATGTACCTGTATTTTCCTTTTATATCCTGAGCTATGCTATGATTTTCCCTTAGTGATCTACTTATTGTACACCTTGTCCAATCTAACCCAGTGTAGTTCCTCTATCGCACTATTGTGTTACTTTGATTTTCGGTGTGTTACATCAACATTCAGGTGTACTTGAGTTTATGTAGTTTACATTATTCTTTAAACCCCATTCCGTTGAGCCGTAGCTCTTATAAAATCCTACTGAACCTCCTTAATCATCCTTCCATAGTCTCAAAAATCTTTATCTGCAAGACATTGCGTTTGCCTGAAATAATGTTCAGGCAAATTATGTTTCATTGTACCTGCTCAAAATTCCTAATTTTTTACGATACATTAAAGTCTTAGTAAGGTTGATTACTAATAGGTGAATAAAACTTTTAAACAAGGAGTCATTGATGAATCACTTAAATAATGAATAAGCATCAAAACCAGAATAAACCCTGCAAGTTCATGAATTATGTGCACAAAGGAGAAGTGCGTTCCGTGGTTCTTTGAGTAATGTCAAGCAGGGAACAGAAGGGGCTATGCGTTTTTCTGTTGAGTTTAACTGCGTCAAATCTATTTAAGAAATGAACACAGATCTAGAATACTTACGTATAATATTTACAGCTTTACACTAGCTGAAATTTCGGGAACGTCTTAGCTTAAAAATCTCAATTTGAATAACTACAAGTTTTTTAGAGAGCCATTTACAATCATAATATAATTAACAACATCGTGGCTAGTCGCATTAAATCGATCTCATTAGGAAAAGAAACAAATGTAGTGTCGCGTATAATAAATGATATTGTGATGGCTAACTGGGATTAACAAAGCCACTTGTAGTTTTGTTAAAATACATATTACCAGAACATTGGTTTTCTAGTGTGTTGAGGATTTCCTTTCTACAGGCCTTGGGTGTGCAAAATTCCTTTGTGGTGTTTGTAATCTATCTGTTATGACCAGTGTGTTTACATGTTGTGTAGTTAGGTTACAGGCGTGACCGCAGTAAAGTCTGTGCATTCGTGCTAACCATCACGTTCCTAAAACAATACTGCAGCTATAGCTAAATCGCTGGCATCAGTCTGAATGTAAAATGTCTTATTGAAATCGGAGACACCAGAACGGGAGCGGAGGTAATTCGTTTTTTAATTTCCTGAAACGAGGAGTTGGCTTGGCTTCATTAGTCCACATAATAGTTTGACGTTTAGCTTTTTCTTTCAAAACAGAAGTTATGGTAGCTGAAAGTTGGGCATAATCCTTAATAAATCTACGGTAATAGCTTATAAGACCACAAACACGCTTTATTTCGGTAGTATTTCTAGGGATAGGGAAGTTAACAATCGCTGAAACTTTTTCGGGATCAGTGCAAAGACCATGTTGATCAACAACAAAACCTAAAAGAGAAGGTCGACAAAATCGTTAGGCCACTTTATTTAATGTATCGATATGTGACTGAAAATCGGAGAGGCAACTATAATATGATCTAATAACACTTGCTCGCCTAAAAGAGAGGGACTGAATATTCTTTCCATACATCTTTGCAATGTCTGGCTATTGGTAAGACTCATCGGCATTAAAACATACTCAAAAAGACCTTTACCTGGAATAGTGAATGCAGCTTTTGCACACTGCTTATTTTCTAAACTAATTAGCCAACATGTTTTAGATAAATCAATGGAAGATAAAGCATAGCAGCTAACCAAGGGCTGTTCACTCTTTAATACACACACTTAACTGTAAGATTTTATCCACTTTGTGATGTAAAACTTTTTTCATTGCGGGAGATAATAAATATTGTCGCTGGTTATAGGTAAGGCATCAGCGGTATCTATACGATGTTCAATCAGTAGTACGACCTAGTTTATCCGAAACTAATTCGAGATAGTCTTCTCTAAGGTAAGTTTTTGTTGAGATGCAAGGGATTGATAAGATTCAATCATCTTAGCGGAAGATACACAAAGGTTTTCAACACTGCCATGCGAAGACGCACTGGTTGAAAGAGACGTAGCTTTCAAACGTAGATCTAACTTAATTCCAAATATAGAGCCGAAGTTTATTCCTAAAATAATTTTAACTTATAGAAGGAACCACTAAACAATTTATCCATTGCGTAGAACTATTCAATGTAAACGGTAATGAAATTTGACCAAGACATTCCAACGTAGTATCATCAGCTGTACTTACTGCTACATTACAAGGATTAATATTACACGTATTCCATTGTTCTCAAGGAAGTGTAAACCTGTGCTACCTATAACTGTCGCTGCTGCACCACTATCAATAAACCAAGATAACGAAACGACCAAAAAAAATTTTAACAGTAAGATAAAGTCTATTATCAAAGGGAAGAGAGGCACATACTGGAGTAACTGTAGTTCTACATGAAGACATGAATGAATTAACTTTAAAAGCCGATTATTCCACTCATCTACAGGAACTGAAAATTGAAACTTATTTTTAGAATCTACGATATTTTTAGATTTGTCTCGTTTGGGTCTAAATAAGGTCTTCACCGAGGTAATTTTTCGTTGTTGGTTGAAGGTTGTTTTTCTGAATCAATAGGTTTTGGATTGGTTTTCAGAGTTCGTAGATTGGTTTTCGTAACCGCACATGTAGAGTTTGGAGCTGGACGAGAAATGGAAGGAACGGCACCGCTTTGTCCGTTTTTTTGCATTGCAACTAACACAAGAATTACTGTAACTACTTTTCTACCACACTTAAAACAAAAAGTTTCCGAGGCTCAGAACATTCACGATGGGAGTGTCCTTTCCTATCACAATTCCAATGTATACTGGACGAAATAACTTGAACTTCACTAACTGCATTAGAGGTAGATGGTTGACTCACAGATAAATCAGGTTCTAAAAGACCAACACATTTTCTAGGAGGTGACTTATACCTCGCTGTGCGAAATTTTAAATCTTGAACTGCTCTGTATACTTCATTTAATTAATTAATGGACAAGCATTTTTTTATACCAACACGGGATACAAAATCTGGTTTCAAATTCCTTTGAATTTGTGAAACAATTTTTGTTTCAGACTTAGGGGTAGTTAAATCTTTTAAAAACTGCCTAATCTGCTATAATACACATTATAAAATTATCCTCTACACCTTGTGCTGCTGGATTTCTAACCAAAGATCATGCTCATAATCAAAAGTTAGAAAATCTCTTTTAAGTAACTAAACCAATTCTGACCAAGTACTAACTGTATGTTTTGTATTTCTAAGCCACTGTAAAGCTATACCGGAAAATAAATCTTGTGCTGACACAAATAAATCTGAATAACTCACATGACGGGATTCACATGTCATCGACTTTTTCTAAAAATGACACAACACTTTCACGAGAATTAGTTCCTGAAAATTTAATTAATAATAAACAAAATACCATTAATTAAACATAAATCTGAAATGAATTTCTTGTTTGTAACGTGCAACAATCGATATAGGATCGATTGTGTTATTTTATCTAGCTCGGTATCATAATAAAAAGTGAATGACGATAATAATCGTGCTTTACGTTTCCATAATTTTCAAATTGTCTGATAGAATGATAAGTTTCCTCCCCATAAAGGACTGAAATATGGAAATGTAAACTTTCACCATTATCATACATAATAAAATTAAATGTTGGCTGACATTTTTCATTGTTAGCTTTCGCCGTTAGAGAGTGTTCTGATGTGTCAACGTTAATAAGACAGTTTAAAAATATTTAATTTTAATGACCTTGTTATTCTTTACTAAAATTTAATTCTATAGTTGGCTTTATACGTTTCTCAAACTGTTATATTAATAGCAGGGTGATGTTTATGTTTTAATTTTTAAACTTTGACAAAAAATTTTAAATCTTTAACAATTTTAACAGATATTACTACTGACGAAGATGACTGTAAGTGTTATCGAAACGTTTAGATTGTATAATTTAAACTACATCATTAAAAAACCCAAAAAAAGATAAGTATTTTATTCACTAATGTAGAATTGTATTAACTGGATTTAATTTATGCACATACTTAACCATGTTTGAGGTAATTACAATTGAACTTTTAAATAGAACACACAGTGATGATATTAGTTATACCATGTTTGTTAGCTTTTAAGTATACATTTGCCTGCTTTAGGAAAAGAGTGTTCAGATCATTGGTATCTAATCTTACTTGACGAGTTACTCGTATATACATGCTAACGTCAACTATTACGGTTGTTTATGTATATAAATTTTCCGTTTCAGGGATTACGTACGAAAGATCTTTCAGCGTCCCAGAGAAGGGCATTACGTGTTATTAATAATTTTAGATAATTTAAAGATGAATATATCTCAAGTAAATCTCGCGACTTGCCCTCCTCAGGGTCAATATTCGTACCTGCGCTCAATTACGCAGTTTCACTATTTTTTCAGTGTTCTTATTGTGATATTACATAAATTTATGTTTAGTAGTGGGGGAAGAATTGCATGTTTTGATACTATAAGAAAACGTATACATTGTGTTATTTATTATAATTCATATATATATATATATATATATATATATATATATATATATATATATATATATATACCTATATTAAACTTCTGCATATAGCAGTCTTTGTTGGGAATTTAGAAATAAATTTACGCTTGTTGAGGGAATTGTCATTTAATTGCTATTCCTGTTGCTCCCTGTTTCAAGCTTTACAGGGAAGAAATAATAATAACTTATCTTTTCTTTCTTTAAAGTGGTTGGTTAAACAAGTTGCAAAGGTTTTTGCTAAATGCCAATAAAGCAGGAATAAACTTCAATTATATAATATATATATATATATATATATATATATATATATATATATATATATATATATATATATATATAACACACACACACACACACACACACACACACACACACACATATTGATAAATTTGGTGCGTGTTTTTGTTATACAAGATAATTAACGAGCTAATACTTAATTGCCTGCCTTTTTAGTTTGTGGTTGAAGGAGTGTGATTTAAGTTGGCGAGAGGAGAGATTTGTGATAAACGATTTGTGCAAGCTTAACCGTAAGTTATGCGTTAATTTTTGAAAGCAGAAAAAATCTTTTAAGCCTTACTCTACCGTTGCAGAAATTTGCGTAGGTATGAATATTCTTGTTACTCAGCTTTTAACATGTGAATCGCGACATTAAAATTTAAACTATTATATTGATTAACGCGGGATTGAATTTAACTTTTTAAATGATACTGTTCCACTTGACGATTTTTAGTGAACTCTGGTTTTGATTTAGCTCGCGGTCTGCAAATTTGAAAAATGATTTAACTGCTTCTGTTGCTCCAAATTCAATTTTTCTTATTAATTTAAGAAAGTTTACAAAATTAAAATGTATACTAACGTAAGGTAAATTTTTGATTTCGGTACATTCGTTAGAAAGTTTATGGCTTGGGCTGCAAACTGTCGTAGAATTTTCCGTTTTAGGCGGTTTTGGCTTGGAGACCGGTACTTCTTTAAAATATAAGGTGGCTTAGTTGTGCGTGATCGCGCCATAGAAAGGATTCCAGTTGTTCAGTAGGACTTCGGGAAGGGTCAAGTTGCGCAAAAGTTCATGGCGAGTTTCTAGTAGTTCATTAAATGTGTTGTCAAACCGTAGATCATTTGACGATCTGATCACGGTTTGCAGGTGGATAGCTAACATATCGGTAAAAGGTTGTCTTGATAGCCAGTAGGGTGTAACTTGGGGGGTTACTTTTCTTTTGATTAGTTCATTGATACATTGCCAGAGTCAGGTAGGGATACGGCTTGTGCCCAGGACTGTTCGGTGTGTCTATAGTATTTTTGTCTGCTTAAGGTGTTGAGGCAGTTATGTTTTAAGTCCAGATGTCTGAATCGCAAAAAATGACGGTTGATTCGCGTTTTCTTTTATCGAGTTTACGATATGTTGGGAGAGGTTTTTGGGGTATTTCTATTGTTTTGAGAGTGACTGTGGTTTTGATCACTTTCATTATAGCTTTTGATGGATCGCTCAACATTTTGTGGGGTTAGAAGACAGGGAGTAGTAATGTATTTGGAAATTTATTCGTAGAATACTTTTCAATCGGCATGGAAAACTTTTTTTAAATGACGATAGTGCTGTTTTTGTTGCGTTTTTGGTCGAAAAATGGGCCATGTGCTCTACTGATGTATTTGTGTATTCAGTATTTCTGATCCGTAAGAGGGGTAAGCAAATTTGGTGTGCGCATTACTGCGTGATATATTTCCTGTATACTCAGAAGCTATGGATTAAATAACGTTGCAAAATTCTTTAACAAATTAGACAGCGAATGGCTTGTTTATCTAGTGATCTTTTATACATCTGTTAAAATAGATAGTAATGTAATTCATTCATCATTTATCGTTAACTATTACGCAAAAAAACACTACTTTACCTTCCGACAACTCTTTCTGCTGCATAAGGCCCAAATTCGACCTTATTTAGAACATAATTCTTACCTCTGGGTTGGTGCTCCCAATACGCTCTGGATAATAATAATAATAATAATAATAATAATAATAATAATAATAATAATAATAATAATAATAATATCAATAATAGTAGTAGTGGAAGCATAACCCAAGGGGCATTATTCGAGGAACCGACGGACCCAGACCGTCGTTAGGGTTAGCCTCCCTGAATGATGTGATTTTTAAGCAACCCATTTACTAGAAGCAAAATTCGGGGCGAGCCTCGAGGGCAGAAACTTGGGGATCGGAACCGTCCTAATGTAAGTCCTACATCTGTTAGACGACTCGGTCAAGATAATGGACAATCTAAAAGGGACTCAACTCCAGCACACATCCCGACCACTTGAAGTGCTTCTCCTAGAAATGATCAGACCAAGCATCTGGATCCTGTAAGGAATCGGTTAAGATGAACATAGGAAATGAACACGTAACTTTACCGCTCTTACCTCTTAATTACTAAATCAGAAACTGATAGTAAATCTTATAGTACTGAACTGGACAGAATGATCACGCAACGCTTCCCTGAACTTCTAGATAAATCTATCCAGAACATATTAGATCAAAAAAGACAGCTGTTTATAAAGAATAGGCTCAGTCCTAAAACAAAACAGAATATAAAACGCGAAGTGGAGGTTGAATTAGGCATGCTACGAGAAGGTCCAAAGAATATATCTTTGAATGTGTCTGAAATAACATCTGAACACGAGCAAGTTTCTTAGAATGAAACTGAAATGTATGAAGCCTTTCTAAAAATTCCACCTTTTAGTGGAATAGACCCTGACCCTATCTACAGGAAGAAATTGCCTAACTTAATATTTAATAAAAATACAAAAGGGTTAATTACAACATGTAATCAAGCGCTAAATAAGAAACTCTGTAATAACAACACCATTGAGGACAGCCGAAATTATATATATATATATATATATATATATATATATATATAAAGTTTAGGAAGTAACGACCGAGTTATTATAAAAATGTGGTATCGGGATGCGGTCTAATTAAAAATGAATGACTCTTTATTTAATTCAAGCTTGCGATATAGTTTATTTCTTCATCAGGATTCTGTGTAAAATGAACATAAGTGTGAAATAATCTATTAACATCATAAAGGCTACTTACTAAATGCGAGAATTATAAACTAACTAATATTATTGTATAGAAGAATTGATGAATACAGTGCCATGATTACAATCTAAAACCACAATTACAATTTTAACTTTAGGAAAATTTGGAATGTGATTGGTGTTTTCACTATATTTTGATGAAGGAATAAAGTATTTCGAAAGCATTTTCATTTTAACTAGACGCATCGCGATACCTATTTATATATATATATATATATATATATATATATATATATATATATATATATAGAGAGAGAGAGAGAGAGAGAGATGCCTTGACCTCAGTGGAATTGAATGGTCAGGAAGTACGTGGATAGAACACAAGAAAGGCTAAGAAGAACAATATCCGGCTTGTGAAAGAAGGACAAAAAACAAAATAGAAGAAATGAGAGCTGAAGTTGGTATACTAACGCAAAACATAACTGGGATAGGAGTAAAAAGGTAAAATGCAAAGCTAAGGCCATATTTGAGAAACACTAATGAAAATAACACCTCATTGATAGATGTACACGACCTTATTAAACAACGCCTATCCATAAGAGCTAACAGACCAAAAAGGTAAAAGAGGGTTATAAAGGCGTCAACAGAATTATCTGTTTAATACAAGCAAGAAAATTTTTTATAAACAAATTGAGCAAAACCAACAAATAAATGAATCTAATGAAATCCTTAACACGAAACTTTTGGGAAAATATTTGGAGTAGACGAACAAAGCACAAAGAAAATAGTAAATGGATTAAGGAGAGAGAGAAGAAATAACAAAATTCATGTAATAGACTTTCCATATAAGGTTATTTTGACGCATCGTATATATGCAGTATCTTGATATTGGCGCGAAGAGATTGGCAATATGGCGGACAGAAGGTATAAAAGGAAAAGCGTAGTAAAGGGTGTGAGAGAGAAACGTTCAGTGAGAGCTTAAGTAAAGGTAGAGCGCGCGCGTTTTTGAAGTGACCTTGGAATGGTAAGTGGATTTTGTTTGTGAAAATTCAGTTCTGCAGTACGTTTATAAGCAACTGCAATAGTTCATAACGGTGATAAATCATATGTAAACATTGATAAATAAATAGTTTAATTTGTCACTGGGTTGTTCTAGGCAAGTCTTATTTACTTACAGTTAAGGAAACAGACATAACATTTATTTATTGTTTATGTGTAACAGATTGTAAATATACTGTTAACATTAAAAAAGTGTGAATTGAAAAGAGATAATAGTGTTTTCCTTTCAAGAAATTTAAAAAGTGAAAAAGCAGATTTAAAAATAACACCACAAATATTTTGTTTACAGTGTTCAGTAATAGAGCATGCGACGATAATGAGAAAAAGAAAGCCTGAAATAACCCTTTAAGTAACAGAATTACCAGTTTGTTAATTTAGTTAAGAGATTAGTGGTCATCAGTGATGTTAACTGAAGCATATTTGTATAATCGTTAGTAACATAAAACCGATTGTGTAAAGACAAATAAGAATTTTAATATTTACGTGGAAACAGTTGTTGTGATGAACGTTTACGTTGAAGGGCAAATATTAAAGCAAAGAGCCCATGTGAAACACGCGTGTGAATGACAGACATTTGCGTTCATTAGTGAATTTAGCCAGCAAGGGCGTCTTCTGTGTTTTGTGCCAGTGTGTAAATATAAAAGGGATTACGGAAGCAGATCATACGGACTTCACTACATCACGGACAGAGGATTAACTAACATAATTTTTAAGAAATAGCTTTAGGTTTTGCTTAAAAGGTAAACGTACGATTGTATTTTAAGTTCATTCTTGCTTGTTGAGTAGATAAATTTTTCATATTATAAGTAAAAGGATAATCGAACTGTATCTATTTTAATGTGTTTAGTATATAAGATTGTGAAGGAATGTTTAATCTATAAGAATTGATTTTTGTTGTGCTTTTTGAAACCACGTGTTTGTAAATATTTGCATTTGCAAGCTGGTCAATATCTACCCATTAGTTAATTTACTTTTGTTATTTATTTGTGTCAATTGAGATAAAAATCTTTGCATCTTAACAATACAATTGCTTCGGATCGACTTGGCTACAAGGGGCGATCAAGGTCGAAACCGACAGGCCCCATTGCTGACGACTGTGCAAGGAATGAGTGGCGAGTAGGTACGTGAAATGTTAGAGGTATGCATGGTAAAGAATTTGAAATTGGGAATGTAATGTAAGAAGGACACCTTGATATTCTGTGTGTATCGGAGACAAAGTGCAAACGAAAGGATGCTGTGGAGATGGAAGATGGCAACCTAGCACTGTGGTCAGGAGTTGAGGCTGAGTGCATGGCGCAAAAGGAGTTGGGGTGATCATAAGTGAAAGATCGAAAAGATGTGTTAAACAGTACGAATTGGTACTTCCCCGGGTAATATGGGCTAGAATGAAAGCGAATTTTTTTTATTGCCTGCTATTCACCGGTGTATGGAGAAAGAGACCAGGAGTGTGAAAACTTCTGGAATGAAGTAGAGAACGTGTTGAACGTATGTAAGCCAAACGAAAGAGTGATGATAGTGGGGATATGAACGGATGGGTGTGTACAGAGAGAACATACTGAACGCGTTCTAGAAAGTTCGGAGACCAAAGAGCCAATGAGAATGGTGAAACGCTGGTGAACATCTGTGTGGAGAAAAGCCTGTTTGTATCCAATACGTGGTTTAAACATAAAATGTGATATGTATACATGGCAAGAGGTGAATCTAAAAGTATGATAGACTTGATAGTGTATGATGAACGGCTTAGAAACCTGGTGAAAGAACAAAAGTAATGCGCGGATCGGAGTGTGGATCGGACCATTTTTGGTTATATCGAGAGTGTGTTTAGGGAAAAGTGGGCTGGAGAAGGAAAAGCAAACGTAGTGCAAACGTCGAGAATTAGGGTAGACAAACTAGTAGATAATGGTGCGAGAATTGAATGTGAATGAAATAGTGTGGAAAGAACAAATGAAAGACTCTGACGTTGAAAGTGCATGGATAAGCTTGAAAAACTGTTGTCAAAAGCCGTGCAGATATGTGGAAGAGCAACTGTAGGTAGACATAAAAAATGTGCTTGGTGGAATGAATCGGTAAAAAAGCCGGTATGTAATAAAAAAGATGCGTTCATGGCAATTATTGCTGAAAAAAGAGACAGATAAAAAGCGATTGTATGAGCTGTACCGATTAAGAAACAAAGAAGCGAAGAAGTCAGTCAGAATACGTAAAGGGGAAGTGATGGCTGTGGAAGAAGACAAAATGCAGAATGATTTTGAGGGAAACAAAAAACTCTTCTGGAAATGGGTCAAAAATACAAAATGTGGCTCAAAACAGAACGCTGCAGGAGTGATGAATACGAGCAACGAAATAGTATGGGACGATTCTGAAGTGAGGAAATGCTGGCAAGAATATTTCAGAAAGCTGTACACGTACAGTAATGTGGAAAATAAGACTACAGGGTTAAATAAGGAGAATGTAGAAGGAATGATGAATGAAACTGAGGATATTGGAAAATGAGGTAGAAAACGGTAGGAAGGTTGAAAACGGCAAGGGAGGAGGCGTAGATGAAATTCTAAAGTATAGGTTTGCAAAGCTTATACGAAGATTGTGTGAATTATTCAATGTTTGTTATGTGTGGAAACGTGCCGAGGGATTGGAAGAGCGCGATCATTGTACCACTATATAAGGGCACGGGGAACAAGAGATATTGCAAGAACTGCAGAAGAATAAGTTTGTCCAGCGTGCCTGGTAAAGTATTTGGAAGAATTCTGATTGATAGAGTACGAGAAACTACACAAAATAAGATTTGGGATATGCAGGGAGGCTTCATGCCAGGCAGAGAATGTGTCGATCAGATGGTTGCTCTCCAGCAGGTGATCGAAAAGTGTGTAAGGGTAAAAAGGAAGCTGTACTGTGCGTTTGTAGATCTGGAGAAAGCATATGACAGATTGAAACGAATCAGCTGTGGGAAATATTAAATGAATATGGCGTAAATACGGTAGTTGGGTATGTGTTAGGGTGAGAGGAGGTGTGAGTGAATACTTTTATATTGAGCAAGGAGTGCGACAAGGCTGTGTGATGTCACCGTGGTTGTTCAATGTATAATACGTGGATAAATGTGTTAGACCAGAATGTACCGATACAAATTGTGTAATGGTTGGAGACGTAAATGTACGACTTCTGGTGTATGCAGAGACAGTCTTATTAACAGTACGGATGAGCTACAAACTGCCCTGAGAAAGTTTGTGAGAGCATGGACCTAGAGGTAAACGTGAACAAAACTAAGATTGTGGTGTTCAATCGGGAAGGTGGAAAGGAGAGTAGAGTACTTACCCTGCAAGATGAAATTGTGGAGCAAGTGGACGAGCTGGTATATCTGGGTAGAATGTTTACTGCAGATGGTACAATGGAGGGCGGATTGGACGAAGGGTCAATGCTGGAAGGAAAGTGATTGGAAGTATGTGGACGATAATGAGAAACGAAAGCATGAGCAATCTATAATGGCGTGTTTGTCCCATCAATACTGTATGGAAGTGAGACATGGGTATGTCAAAAGCACGAAAAAAAATAAATGTCGTGGATATGAGATTCCTGAGAAGCGCATGTGGTAAAACGAGAAGGGACAAGATAAAGCATAACGTACCCATATTGGAAATATTAAATATATATATATATATATATATATATATATATATATATATATATATATATTATATTTAATGAATCAGTGGTAAACGAAGCTCAGCACAATTGATAGAAAAGCAAGCGCAGAGAAATACTTGATTTAAAAATACAAAATGGTATTTACCAGGACGATTCACTAAGTGCTTTATGGTTCTGCCTTGCACTAAATCCGCTTTGGAATATGTGAAACCAAACAAAATGAGGATACAAATTAGAAACCACGGTTTCACACTCTTGATTTATATGGATGGCATTAAGCTATAATTTCAAACTCTGAAAGAAACCTACGAAAGCTGTTGAAAATAACAGAAAAGTTTAGCGAGGTTATTAATACGGCATTTGGCTTCTCAAAATGTAATATAAATGCTTTAAAGCTCGGCAAATGGGAAACAATCGAACCGTATGAAATGTGCACACAACCAGAAAACAAAATAGAAAACATGACGAAAGATGAGACCTACAAATACCTTGGTCTCCTGCAGAACACAACTATCTTAAAGACAAAGCTAACAGGAACAAATAAGGTCCATGCTGCTCCCATAATCACATACGGGTTTGGAGTTCTAAAATGGAGAAACACCGAGGTAGAAGAACTAAATAGGAAATTACGAGTAGTAGTCACAAAACATCGTGACCACCACCCGCGAAGCTCAATACAACGCTTCCATCTACTTACAAAATTAAGAGGGCGAGGTGTTATTGACTTTATCAATACACATCATACACAAATCCATAAGTTACGTACCTGCTTTGTAACGAAATCTGAAACATCCACGATATATCAATAACTAAATCAAATAGATCATAAATCCACTCCGCTGCGCTTAAGAAACAACGATCTCATTCCCTTACAACAACTTGCTACAAACGAACAAAAAATTGAACGACATGGTTGACTAATGGTGGTATATCCTCAGAGACTGAAGGATTTGTATTGGTAATCCAAGACAGAGTAATTGTTACCAAAAACACACGGTAGAACACACAACAAGCAGCTGCGAATCACTTGCAACAATCTCAGGTACAGCAAGCCATGACAATGTCGAAAAAACAATACACGGACGTTTACAAAAAGTTGTAGACAACACGAAAACATACACACCATATTACAAGTACATTCCAGCTAACGTCATGGAAACCGATAAGTATAAACTGTACGGTAGTAAACTAATCCTAGCTGACCACTACCTTCGCCACAACAAGCCACATATTTTATATTTTGACAAAATCCAAAGAAAAGTTAAGATCATAGATATAGCAATACCACACGTTTGAAATGTTACCAACACCCGAAAAACAAAAATTACAAAATATATGAAACTGGTACAGGAATTAAAACAGCTATGGTACATAGAACAAGTAGAAGATCACCTGTTGAACGACTCTGCCTAAACCCATATTGGCGGTCACTAAGGAGTTTGTTGGTTTCAAGGAACGAGAGCAGTTACTGATTGATGACTTTTTCAATGACAAAGTGGAAGTGATGATAACTGGTTGGTAGTTCGAGGGATCGGTCTTATCGTCTTTTTTGGGAATAGGTTGAACATTTGCTAACTTCCATGATGAAGGAAATTCTCCAGAAGACATAGACATCGAATAAAGCTTAGATAGAGCTGGTATTAACTAGTTCCGGGCGACATTTCTTTAAGACAATAGCTGGGATACCATCTGACCCAGTTGCTTTATAGAGATTAACCCTACTGATAATCGATTTTAGGAGCTTGCACCGGTCTCAGCGTATGAAGTAGAGTTGACTAGGGGCACATCTTTTCCAGAATCATTGAGACAAGAGTTTGATGCAAATAATCCACAAAATATTGGCTTTGTCTACAGATTCAGCAACTACAAATCCGTCAAAAGATGTCAGGGGGGGATGAAGATGTACCAAAGTTTTTACTAATGGGTTTGGCTAAAGATCAAAATTTACGAATGCCCAAAGGAGATGTAGCTGGTTCATTGCATTTTCGCGGTTCAAACAATTTTTTAGCTTTAGTGATGACACTCTTGCAGAAATTTTTAGCACCAACGTATTCTGCATGACTCTCGACTGTTTTATTAGGTTTCCATTTAATATACGATTTATTTTTCAAAGATATTGCATCAGCACAAGCCTTATTGGACCAGGGTTCGGAACGTGAATGACCCATACGATTCTGTTTTTTAAGAAGAACTCCATGCCCATGAGGATGACTTCAGATACTGAAAGAGCAATGTTATGCTCACGCATAGAAATGTTGCAAAGAAGTTTCGTAAATCACTCCATCTAGTCGACTTAAAACACTACAAGGTTGTATTAGTATTGCGAACAACAGAGGAATTAGGGACAGTAGTAATTATTTCTATCAGACAATGGTTAGATAGACCTAGAGGGGAAGGAACGGAAGTTTAATAAACAATTGGGTTTTATGTAAGATAGAGATCTAGAAGATATGGAGTATGGCTAGGGTTATCACGGTTTCATGTGGGTTCAGAAATCATTTGTGTGAGATCACAAGTAATAGCAAATGTTTCTACACTATGACCAGCTAGATTAGTAGTTGAAAAATGAAGCCAATTAGAGTTATGAACATTGAAATCTCCTACAATTGAGATATCGAAGAAATCTTGAAAGTTACTGTCATTAGGAGACTTATAAATACAACAGTAAAATTTCACAAATTTAGGACCAGAATGTTTAAACCAAATCACGTCGAAATTTTTATTTTCCTAGGAAGAAATCCTCTTGCAAGCAATGCCGTTCTTGATATAGGCACGTACGCCTCTTTTATATCGAAATTTAGAGTGAAGGTTGTATTGGGGATATTTCAAGTCGGGTGAATTTTAGCTTTCAGCGGAGTCTTGTGTTTCAGATAGAAATAAAATGTCAGGTTTGCGAACAACATTAAGATTAGACCTGATACCGATGATGTTGCAATAGAGGATCAGAAAGTTAGAACTTTCGATAACCGAGGTCGCTTGGGCCCTGCCCTCCAGGACATCCGAATGGAGTAGATTTTATGTCCGGTATTTATTGCCTAGAAATCACTGCCGCCTTTTTTAACTTTTAATTTTGGACTTTTAATCCGATAGGAAGGCAGCGAGGGCGAGAAGGAAGAATAAGGATGAACAAAAGGTAACCGGAAGCCCTTACTGAGCTTAGAAAATCGGAGAATATTAACGAGCCCATGGGAAGGTAGATAAGAAATAAGTCTATACTTTGTACATTTTATTAATAATTTTGATACAGCCTTTCTGGGATTGATCAACGCCATCTTATAACTCGTCTTATACGTGTGGTATAAAAATGTGCCTTTAGTCTTTTTGCCCTGTTTATGTATTTGCTACGCAACCAAACACGAGCACAAGGAACTTGTGATTGTCAATATCTACTACACACATTTCATCAATCAAATATGCATTTACCTTCGTAATTGATTAAAAAGGAAATAAGATTTTGCAGTAAAAATACAAGTTGTTTTCATTTTACACGTCACTGGTGACATTAAAAAAGACATTACAAGGTTTCTAATTAAAATGTTGTAATTAAGACATAAAACGCCATAAAAATATCTTCCACGCAATGTATTACAAAAGCAATAAAGTCCAAAGTGTTTACTTTAAAGTCGTCCATTTTAAGACTAGTCACATTTTTTTTACATTTGAGTCAAATAAAAACAAACATTCTTTTTGCGCGTTTTGTTATAATAATATTGTACACACTGACTAAAAAGATAGTGGTACAATATAATCAGATAGTGTATGATTTTGGTAGGAAAACATAAAAGCTTAACACGTAGAAGTAGTCTAGCTGCGATTGGCCACGAGCGAATTAGCAACCCTCAAAAGTTAAAGCTCCTAATACACACAACCCAGGATTTTACAGTTTATTCGTTTTGCATACAAATTAGGCTGCATGATTAACACAAGCTTTCGTTGTTATTTCGTGGGAGTAAATCTAGTTTTTAACCGAAAAGAAAACCGTTAGTTTGAAAAAACAAATGACTAAAGCAATTTTGTAATTGAGCTTTATCAAAACTAGCACACCCTTTTTGCAGAAAATTGTATTTACCCGAAACTGGACCAAGTTAACTCCTAGTAGCGACGTAATCAACATGCTAAACAGGCCCTCTTGCTTATTGCTTGATTAAAATTCGTTTTCTTTGAATGGACGGAAATACGGCATTTCATTAAAACTCGCTTGAAAATTCGAAAAATGTACAATTCACAAGTAAACTTAAACCATTAGCGTTTGCTTTCTTAAATGAAAGACAAAAATAAAATGAAATTGAATGAATATTTTTGCAACTTTCTTGATAACTGTTCTTAGAGGTATATAAAATTGTTTGGATAGCATCCAGTAAATCACGGTATTATGTGTATTTGCTGGATGAACTGAAACAAATCGGTGCTCGTTGCCAATTGACCACTTTAGTCTGGCAATCAAATTATTCCAGAAGCGCTGAACGTAAACCAATAAAATTTCTGCTTAGTTGAGTATTGCAAACTTGTGGATGTTATAGAAAACGACCAAAATTATCTTACTATTTTCCTAAACAGTTTATGGTTTTGGTATTTTTCTTGGTAAAATGTTTAAATATATATCTAGAACTATAAGTATTACCACATATTATGTAAAGTATAATCACATCTGTGGTATTACTTAATTTGTTTTATAATAGGGTAACTCACGCATTTCATAAGTCCCAAATTTATTGATAAACTTCAACACTGAGTACATGCAGCAATTTAATTACAGAATATATTGTCGTGTTTGGATTTAAAAAATCCATTTACGTAATAGAACATCCTCACTATTTTTAGAATGCACGCACAATTCCTTTTAAAATTTAAATATCAGTTACCGTGAAAGCTTATTTAAGGTTCATGCTTTAAACATCATCCTCATAATATTTTCAAGTAATTTTTTTATAAGCGCTGGTTAATGTACGCTTATGAGCCGGTAATAAATCTCAATTATTTCATTGTCCTTTCAATAACTTTTTTGTACAATTTTCCGGAAAAATATCGTCGTTTTTGTTCTACTAAGACGGTCACAGCATTTTTTATTAAGTGTAGCCATTTTAAAGATTGACTATTGGCTACACAGCGTTGGCAGTGAAGCGGTACGGTTTCATCATTCTATTTTTCATGCGACTGATCGCAATCCATTATGGTGAAATTTTTATTCTTACGGCATTGACTAATATATAGGAATATGTAATGATTGGGCAAACCTTGTTGTTCTCGATTTGTTAAAACACCTTTATTTACAGAGTGTAATATTTCCAACGAATTGCGCTGTACCGTAAGTAAATGGTACTGATTAAATAAATAATGTAAAGACTGATTATTTCTGTATAGCAGAATAAATCATTCGTTAAAGTTAAAAGTTAAAGTTACTTTCATTTCATTTAACAGGTATGTATTGATAATGAATTCTTGTTATAATTTGAAGTATCTTAATCGGCCAACACATTAAAATTAAATACGTAAATAATTGCACAGTATGAAGATATAAACTTTCACGATTATTACACATAATTAAAATACTTATATTTTTGGTTTTACATTGTGTATTTTTCTATTTATGTTTTCTATCGATTTAAACTTTTCGGTATCAATTGCAATCGTATATAAAAAATACACGATTTAAAAACCCATAGGATAAGTTTTACACACACACACACACACACACACACACACACCACACGCACGACGCACACGTACGCACGCACGCACGCACGCACGCACGCACGCAACGCACGCAAGCACGCACGCACATACACAAGCACGCGCGCACGAACACACACACACACACACACACACACACACACACACACACAACATATATATATATATATATATATATATATATATATATATATATATATATATATACATACATATACATATGCATTTTCTTCCAACGAACAGGTGATAGAAGCTGTGGAGGCCGGTTTGCAGACAAGATAAACATTTTTGAACGGTATGGGGCGTTTCGTTGTAATAAATTTATTCAATTAAGAGGAGAGTATGTTGAATAATAAAATACTAATAGGAAACCACAGTTACAAAACACTTATAGTACAGAATTAGTAACTCGGTACGGCCCCGAAGTCAAAAAACTTTTCAGAAAGGAAATAGACCGATCATCTCTACTAAAATAGTTTGACTTTCAAATTTTGTATGCTTCTACAGTATGCTAAGAATTTTTCAATACATTCTCTTGTATATATATATATATATATATATATATATATATATATATATATATATATATATATATATATATATATATATATATATATATATATATATATACATAGTGTGCCACAGAAAGTCCGCATCACATGGGAAAATTTTGCATCGATCAAGCACACACACACACACACACACACACACGCACACACACACACACACACACACACACACAGTCACACACACATTCACACTCACTTCAAAATAATTTCCAGCAGTTTCTCTTGGCCACCCTTATCATAATTTTTGCCCGAACACTTTGTGATGAAAGGATTAAAGGTTTGCTGAAATACCGCCGCTCTTGTATTCATTACCACTATTTAACAGTTACTTTGAAATAAAAATACCTGTTTTTTTCCTTTATTCCAATCTTATATTGTATGGACAGATGAGGCAACTTTTACATGTAACGTTGTCGTGACTTTCTCAAAATTGCAGATGGTGGAGCCCAGAAAATCCCAATTTTTGCATTTAATGCCGAGACCAATCCTTTTTTAGGACAAATGTGTGGTGTGGCCTTTTAAATTATAAAGTTATTGGTACTTATTTCTTCAGACAAAATTTAAACTCTCACAGGTTCCTTCGTTTCTTAAATTTGGAATTATCCGAAATTTTAGATAACATTCCACTAGAAATAAGGAATTCTTTATGGTATCAGTATGATGTTTACGGCTAAAGTGGTTGAGCGTAATATGCAGCAATACTGGTCACCAAGATCTCCAGATTTAACCCCACTGGACTTTTTCTTGTGGGGCTACGTAAAACAGAAAGTTTACAAAAACAGACAATTCCAAAATATCGACCACTTGGAAGAAGAACTTAGTAATTGCATTGGAGGCGTGATTTTTTAACTAATTATTTAACCCAGATTGTAATAATTGCAGTTGTATTTAATTATTAAATAGTTAATAGTTGTTTTTTATGTTAGCGTCAATCTCTAAATAAAGAGAAATTTTATGTATTGTATTTTTTGGGAAATTTTTATTATAAAAATAATTATTGTTAAAAAGTAGTGGCGAATAATTTGGTCGCTAATTATGAATGTAATAGTGGATTCTCCCACTCCTCGACAAAGTGAAATAAGACTAGTTTTAGAAGAAATTATTGAAACTACATAAGCTTTGCATCAAAATTTATCGAATTTAATTTGAGATTACGGTTTTTCTTGAAGAAAATGGGTTTAGACGATATGTGACAGTGAAAATGCACGTGGACAGCAGTTGAAGTGTAATTAAGTGATTTTATGGAGGCTAAATAAAATTCTTCTGAAAGAAAAATGCGCCTGCGCCTTGTAGAAAAAAAAAGGAAAATATAAAAGTACCTTCTAGAGATCTGAAATTTGGTACATTGGTGTAAAAGTGAAAGAAGAACTACTTTCCTTATAAAGTTTACTAATATCACACAATCTAAAAATTAATTATCCTAAAAAAATGTTACATTTCTTTTAATTACCATTTTGTAGATTGGAAAGTCGTGTTTTGTTCCACACCTGATATTTTAAATTAATATAGCAATAGTTAAATATGTCAAGTTACTACAGGTAGAACAGAGTTGTCTATTGCCCCAAGGTCCGATCATGGACAGTTTTCGAGCTACAGTACTTCAAAGTATCATACAGTAGAGTGTGGTGGGTGCAGTAAATGTCGGTGAACAATGATATTACGACTAAAGTGGGTGTACAGGTGTGTGTGCGTGTGTATGTGTGTGAGTGTGTGCGTGTGTGTGCGTGTCTGCGTTTGTGTATGTGTGTGGGTTGGTGTTGGCCTGGATGTGTATGTATGTGCGTGGTTGCATACTTGCATGCATATGTGTATGTGAGTGTTAGGAGAGATCATACCTACGCAGTTCGTTTTTCCCGCAGTGTAATGATTCCACACACATACCATGTGTGTTTGTGTGTACTTGCGTGAGTGTGTATGCGCTCACATTACTTATCAATAATCTCAATATTCCGAGTGTTATCTGAAAGTTCTCGGTCTGCGGCATCCAATGTGTTTTCAGCAATGACTCGTCAGTGTATATGGCATTTTCATTATGTGCAAAACCTAGGTACTACAAAACGCTGGTAACGTGTGCACATGTATTTATAGTACGAGATCGGTGCTGAAGCTAACAATAATAACCATAAATTGGCTCATTATACTTGTCAGCAGCATTATTATTAATGTGGTAAATCTCGTATGAAATGAATACTTGATGTCTCCTTGTATTACGAAATTTGAAATACAACCTAATTCTCAGAAAACCTGACTCGTTGAAATGTTGATCAAATCGAAATTCCTCATAATTAATTATCCATTAATAGCTTGTGTTGGATATTCGAAAATGCTAGATTTATTTAATAAATGACTACAGTGACTATGGTAAGGTATGCAAGTACTCGCAGACCTGCCACGGCTTCATTGGCCATTTCTTAGTCTCAAGTTATTTACATCTGCTCTCGCTTGTACATTAGGAGTTGTCGATCTCTGTAGCATTTCTCTAGCAATCTAAGGATCTGCATACTGCATTTGGATAATAGGGTCACGATTGTTTAGTACAACTATGCGGTAAAATTCAATAAGATTTTTTGCATGCTGTAGATTTATTGTTATTTTAATAAATGTGTTCCTGGACAGGCTAATAAAAAACAGATTTGTGTGTTAAAATAGAAGTCTATATTAATGTGGTGTTTTTACAATTAAGAACTCAATTTATCAGGTTATCGGCCCAGTCAAGTATCTATTATATAATAAGCTGCAGACAGTTTATAATTTTTCAGTCTTAAGTTCAACAATTTCGAATATATACTTAGTATATCTTTACAGTGCAAAAATGGCGGGATTACACATTGTAGTACCTGTCTTGGAGGCTAATAATTTTGATAATTGGCATTTTCGCATAATTACGTTATTAAAAGGAGAACAATGTAACGAGGCATTAGATGACTCAACTGAAGATTCCAGCACATTTAAAAAGATCGATGCCAAAGCTCAATCTGTTATTGTACAGGGTGTCTCCGATAACATTTAGATTTACTGAAGGATTGTAAGAGTGCAAAGGAACAAACGATCGCACTAAAAGAAGTTTTTAATAGAACAAGTCCTTTTACCAAGTTATCACTATGGAGAAGATTGTTAAATTTAAAATCAGGAGATAATGATAAATTGGAGGATCATTTCCTAAAATTTGATACAATAATAAGAGAATTGAAGGAGTTAAAATCAAACATAGGTGAGAGTGATCGAGTATTACTACTGTCAGTACCTGCTAAATATGATACAGTAGTAACCGCTTTAAAAACAGTGTGTCAGATGTGAAAATGGACTCTATAAAGGCTAGCCTGTTAGACGAAGAGTTAAAACTTAACACTAGGAAAGATAGTAAACAAGAAAGTGAAATGAACCAGGATTGGGAACGAAAATGACATACGATTCTGTTCTTTTGGGAATGTATAACTATATGCCCATGAGGATCACTTCAGGTACTGAAAGAGCAATGTCCGAAGATGAGAACGACTAAAAACAATATTCGCGCCATGAAAAAATCCCGTAGATTACACCGCAAGGTTCTACTAGTGTTGCGAACAATATAGAAGTTAGGGACAGTAGAAATTATTTTTATTAGACAATGGTCAGACGGACCTAGCGGGGAAAATTTTTTATAAACAAGTGAGTTTGATATAAGAAGGTGATCTAGAAGATGAAGACTGTGGTTAGGGTTATCAGGGATTCTTATGAGTTTAGAATTTATTTGTGTGATATCACGTGAAGTAGCAAATGCTTCTGCACTATGACCAGAAGGATTATCAGTAGATAAAAATTATAGCCAATTAGAGTTATGAACATTAAAATCTGACAGAAATGCATGTATAACGTAACGACAACCATTTCTTTTACTTGAGAGTGATGACGGTGACGTCAACGGAAACTTTTTCTTAAGCAAACTATCAATAACAATTTTTTTCTTTATTAAGAAAATGGGTGAATCTATACTTATCACTGCATAAGTTTACCAGAGGAAATTACTCGTATAGCATTGATGAAAGTATTTCAAGGAAGATAAACAACCGTAAGGTTAAACTGTGAGCGTAGACCCCTTTTAGGTTTCTCTCTTCTCATCAAAAATAATGAACCCGTACGCTAGCGACATTAAGCTAGAAAGACAGTTATCATACAACTAAATTTAGAAAACCAGTTGTTTCAACATTTGGTTAACATGGCAGGCTTAGATGTTTGAACATTGAATGGCTCGGAACGTTCTAATCCTAACGAATGGTATGAACGAGTTTAGTGTGGTCACAGTAGGTAAGTTACCCAAAAAAATCTAGACTAAAAGAGATGAACAATGAAAAGTATAACAATGTATTGAATAGAAATCAAAAATCGTAGGTTTCAACATGTTTTTACGTTTTAACACACTGACAAATCATTATTATTATTATTCGATCTTGCCTATTATGAATTTATTGCAAACGTGGTTGAATAATTATCCTAAAAAATGTTACTATGTCATTTCTTCTTTAATTTGCACACACATACAAGATACACACACACACACACACACACACACACACACACACACACACACACACACACACA
The DNA here is from genome assembly GCA_036346205.1 of Vesta saturnalis. Lineage (NCBI taxonomy): Eukaryota > Metazoa > Arthropoda > Insecta > Coleoptera > Lampyridae > Vesta > Vesta saturnalis. Next base: position 117,350 of record JARFJB010001051.1, read on the forward strand.
CACACACACACACACACACACACACACACATACACATACACATACACATACACACAAACATACATACATCCGCACACTTACACGCACACACGCAGACGAACACACATGCACACTCACGCATACACCAAACCGGCAAGCAAACACCTGTACACCCACTTCAACCGTAAACATCATTGTAGATCGACTACATTCACACTAAGCTGCAATAAAATACGAAAATTCCAACTCACTACTCGGACCTTGGGCAATGAACACATTTGTTCTACGTGTTCAATGCTACAACAAGTCTAATAGTCATTAAGGGTTATGCAGAGCCTATAAGATTTGGGTATATGGCACTTAATAACATTGGTAATCCTGCTTCACAAACTCAAAGATCTATAGCTAATTTTAAGGAAATACAATATGCATTTACGTGACTTGTTCGACCTTGATCGGATAGTTAACACACATTTTAATTTGCACAATTACCGAAATACGAGTTATGTAACTACGTTCAAAACTATGACTTCTAGGGCGTTCTTACCTGTATACCTTTAAAGCACAGTGCAGATCCGAACAAATAGATGTGCAGGGTATTCAACAACAAATCATAATCAATACATGTTAAAATTCTAAATCAATTAAATAAGGGTAATCTTTTGAACAGATTTTTATACTCAGCGGTTTGAATATTAACAATAAAGATAATAATAATCTAACCAGTGGAAGTTTTGTAACATGCAAAAGGGTCTTTAGTTGAAATAGGCACGAAATTAACATTTAGGGTTGCTAGAGTATTGAATTTATACGAAAAAATACGGTTCTTTTAAACCCATACCAGATGTGGTTGTTAAAACTCGTAAAATTCTAAAGTGGGCTTAAAGCGTAAATACCACGATTTTGCCTAAGGATTGAGCTCAAGCGGGTGAACATTTTTGCAATAACAATAAATTATAGAGAACTAATAAAATAACTTGTTCTATCCTACGACAGCGCGTGGTATAAAACAATCATAAATACGTATCTGTAACTGTAGGAAAAATACCAGATGTGATTCATCCTTGTAATGAACCTCTTTCTATAATAAATCCAAACGTAAAGATTGTCATAGAAACTGTTTTATTAGCTTAAATGGTGAAAATAAATAACTAGATTTAAGCCGTAATCCAAAGTATAAAAAAAGCAAATAAATAGATAAAATAAACAAATAACTGGCTCTAATTCGTAATCTAAATTCTGAATGAAAGTAATTAAATAACTTTTTTTTCGCGAATAAATAACAGCAAGGAGTTGGGGTGATCGTAAGTGAAAGATCGAAAAGATGTGTTGAACAGTACGAATTGGTATTTCCCGGGTAATGTGGGCTAGAATGGAAGTGGATTTTTTATTGCATGTTATGCACCGGTGTATGGAGAAAGAGACCAGGAGCGTGAGAACTTCTGGAATGAAGTAGAGAACGTGTTGAACGTATGTAAGCCAAAAGAAAGAGTGATGATAATAGGTGATATGAACGGATGGGTGGGTGTACAGAGAGAACATACTGAACGCGTTTTAGTAAAGTTCGGAGACCAAAGAGTCAATGAGAATGGTGAACGATTGGTGAACATCTGTGTGGAGAGAAACCTGTTTGTATCCAATACATGGTTTAAACATAAAAATGTGCATATGTATACATGGCAAAGAGGTGAATCTAAAAGTATGATAGACTTGATAGTGTATGATGAACGGCTTAGAAACCTGGTGAAAGACACAAAAGTAATTCGCGGATCGGAGTGTGGATCGGACCACTTTTTGGTTGGTATCGAGAGTGTATTTAGGGCGAAGGTGGGTCTGGAGAAGGAAAGCAAACGTAGTGCGAACGTCCAGCGTTAGGGTAGACAAACTAGTGGATAATGGCGCGAGAACGAAATACGTAGATGCTGTGAGTAAAGGGTTGAATGTGAATGAAACAGTGTGAAACGAACACATAAAAAATACTAACGTTGAGAGTGCATGGATAAGCGTGAAAAACTGTGTTGTCAATTGTGCCGTGCGAATATGTGGAAGAGCGACTATAGGTAGGCAGAAAAGTGTGCCTGGTGGAATGAGTCGATAAAGAAGGCAATATGTAAGAAAAAAGATGCGTACATGGCAATGATTGCTATAAACAATGAGATTGAGAAAAAGCGATTGTACGAGGTGTACAGATTAAGAAACAGAGAAGCGAAGGAGACAGTGAGAATAAGTAACGAGGAAGTAATGGCTGTGGAAGGAGAGAAAGTGCAGAATGATTTTGAGGGAAATAAAAAACTTTATTGGAAATGGGTCAAAAATACAAAATGTGGCCCAAAACAGAACGCTGCATGAATGATGAAAAAAAAGCACGAAAGAAAAATAAATGCCGAGGGTATGAGATTCCTGAGAAGCGCATGTGATAAAACGAGAAGGGACAAGATAAAGAACGAATGCATAATGACGGAGTGTGATGAGGAATAGACGATGATGGATAGGTATAAAAGTAGTACTTTACGTTGGTTTGGTCGCATTTAGAAAATGAACAACGCAAGATTAACGAAGCAAATATATGTGAGTGAGGTTAGAGGTAAGACCGTGCCTGGTAGGCCGCGTAAAACTTGGCTAAATGTAGTAGAATGTATGATAAAGGAAAGAAAGATAAGGAGTTTTAAAAATAAAAGGGTTTGTCAGAGACAATGTATGAATCTAGCGGAAGCTTGGGAGGTATGTGGGGATAGGAAAGCATGGAGAAAGATTGTGAATAAAAAATAAATAAGAGGCAGGGATTGTTTTGCCTACCCCGCAAGGGAACCGTGTGAAGGTTAAGTTAAGTTGAGTTTAGCTATAATGAATACACCACACTTGGAATATTAGTCATTTGACCCAAACTTTCCAATGTTTCGAAAATATTAAGATTTGGGTGAAGGACATGCTTAAGAAAATTATAAGCCTGCATTTTTGGAATACAAGGTATTACTAAAACTAGTTTATCAGAAATATATACTTCATTATAAAGATTACAATTCCACACAATAATACACATCAGTTTGTATTGATGTCTTGTAGACGGCAATCTAGAGTCACTTTTATAAACAAATGTTGCAATATATCCAAAACTATAATATTTAAAGCAGTGATACCTTACACTTTTCAACTATCTTAAATCTGCCACAATATATAGGGTGCCAATTCTTGTCTGTCGTTACCTTAATTTAAATTTCGAAATTTGCATTATTATAGATAAGTATATTTACATTACCTTAGTATTTTTAAGCATTTCTCTTTTCGTTCAATAATTAAATTTTTATATCGCAATATTTTCTCTTCAGTCTACATAATTACGAACGTCCCTGTGTATATTTTAGACATTCAGTTTTAGTTCTATGCGCAGCGTAAGTTGAGCATGCTTGATGCATTTCCGTATATTATGCCGTGAAGTTCAGACGTTATCTTTTTAAAGTTTTGCTTTCCTTTTATAAGGTATGTAAAGGCGTGTAATTACATTTTCTATATATTATATTTAATAGGAATAAGACTAGAAACAAGAATAAGAATAGGAACAAAGGTAGGAACAAAAACCGTTTATCTTCAAGAAAAAGCTTTTATTTTGGTAAATTTACGTATCATTGAGTGGCGTGGGTATGACGTCACGAACGTTTTCTGTTTTTGTTAAAATGGCAGGTTAATGCAATGTCATCTTTATGAACATAAATGGAGATACCTTTGTTTTGCATCAATCACATATGCTGTTATACATATTCTTCGTTCGAATCTGCGTTCATTACATCGTTCAATTATAGTAGGGTCAACATTTGGTGCCAATAATTGAATGTTCCTATATGCTACCGTTCGTATAATATTTACGTTGAAGACATAGGAATGTTATAGTGCCTTCCCATACGTTTATGTTTCGTTTATTTGTACGTTAATTACAAATGGAAGTTACCTTTATATTATCTTATATTTTGTCTTGGAATTGGAAATGAAAATTCTCAAGCTACAGTTCGTTTAAGACGAGATTAAAATATTTGTTTTGTACAAGTAAGT
>JARFJB010001052.1:0-51149 GCA_036346205.1 Vesta saturnalis
ATTGTCATTGTCAATCATTGTCATTGTCATGTCATTATCATTGTCATTGTCATCGTCATGTCATTGTCATGTCATTGTCATTGTCATGCATTGTCATGTCATCATTATCATTATCATCATTATCATTACATTATCATCATCATATATCATCATTCATTATCATTATCGTATATCATCATCATTATCATTATCACATCACATCATTATCATTATCATTATCATTATCATATCATCATCATTATCATCATCATATCATTATCATCATCATTATCATATCATCATCATTCATCATCATCATCATCATCATCATCTATCATCATCATTATCATTATCATTCATCTCATCATCATCATCATCATCATCATATCATTATCATTATCATATATCATTATCATTACATTATCATTATCATTACCATTATCATCATTATATTCATTATCATTATCATTTCATTATCATTATCATTATCATTATCATTATCATTATCATTATCATTATCATTATCATATCATTATCTTTTTTTTTTTTTTATTTCCGTGATATTTTGATCCATAGAGAAGTGGCGTCTACAACTATGGTAATTGGCACACTTCTAATGGCTTTTTTCTTTTATATTCTTTTAGTATAAACTTCTCTCGTTTAAGGGTATTTTCCTTTCTTTGGGTAGTTATTAATTATATTTCTATGTATGCATTTCTTTAAAGTACTTCAGAATGTTTGGAAAGTCATTGCTGTTCGACAACATGTTAATTCCAGTTATACTATGCTTTGTCCTATATGACTGTAGAGTTATACACCCTTCCATAACGTGCTGTATTGTCAGTACGTCTCCACATTGGGCACATCTCCTTTGCCTTTGTTTAAGTAGTATGTGACTGTGGGTGATTCTAGTATGACCTATGCGTAATCGGGTTATCACAACTTGATCTTTTCGTTTTAACGTTGAGTTGCTGAAACGCTGCTTGTTTGGATTTGGTTGCACTAACTTCAGTTGTGTTTGTACCGTAGACCATTGGTTTTCCCATTTTTGCTGCATTGTGTGTCTGATTAGGTTCATTGTATCTGGTACTGTGACGTTTTCTATCAGTTTTGTCGTTGTTGACATACTAGCTTGTTTTGCTGCTGTTCCTGTTTTTATTAGTTCTTCGTGCTTACAGTCTGCGTCTATACATATTATATCTACTCTTTTTCCGGATCTATCCAGCTCATTCCATACTTCTATTACTCTTCTGATTAAAGGGTTTTCAGTAAATATATCAAATAATGGCTTTATTGTTTGTAGGCAACAGATAATTGTGGTTATTTGTGTCGTTTTGTTTTTGCACATTTCTAATGCCTTCAACATTGCCGCGTGTTCTAAACTTTCTAGGTGTGAAAAGTCCTGAATCCACGCTGATGTAATATTTCCATTTAATATTGCACATCCCTTCATTTTCTTGCTATACCACGTTGCGACATACATGGGGTTTGTTTTGATCTTGTTCCACATCTGCATATCGGAAATCTGAATCTTGGGTGATGTCAACTCCCATTGCATTTTGTCACCTTTAGATTCCCAGAAGTTAAGATCAAGAAGATTTTCAGCCTTGAGGCTTTTGTGGGTGTTCACAATTGCAGGTACAGTGCGTGTTTGTTGCCAATCGTATCTGATGTGAAGTGTGGGTTCTTGATAAGTTCGGAAAGGAAATGATTTGGCATAGCACATCGCTTTACTCCATGATTTAGTCTCTGCTGTTCAAATTTTAGGTCTAATGGTAAGGAGTTGTTTTCACGTTGAGACTGTCTAGTGGTGATGTACGGAATGCGCCAGTTGCTATAAGCATTGCTTTATTCCATACGGACTTAATTTTTTCATATGAGACTTCGACGCTGTACTGTACACTTCTGAACCATACGCTAGCTTACTCCTTATAAAAGCATTTATAATTCTGGACAGCGTTTCTTTGTCGGCTCCCATGTGTAGTTGCCTAGCACTCTTATCCTGTTGGTGGTAATTTTGCATTTTGTGACTAGGTTGTTTATATGCTTTACCCAGGTAAGTTTGTTATCCATCGTTACGCCTAAAATGCTATATCTTCCACAATTGGTATTGGGACTCGTTTTATGTAATAATGGTACGTCATGCGGGTGTCGAAGCCTACAAAAATGGATACATTTAGTTTTAGTATTGGAAAAGTAAAGCCTCTCAGTTCAGCTTCTTCCGATATGTTGTCTATATCTTGTTGAAGAGTATCTGTGATTTCTTGTAAATCTCTTCCTGTCCTAATTATACAGAGATCGTCGACATATAGTAGAGCTTTAGTGTTCTGGTGACGCTGTCCGCTATATTATTTATGGCGATAGCAAATAGTGTTACGCTTAGTATAGAACCTTGGGGGATACCGTTGTGTTGGGATACCACCTTGGAAATTGTTCTTCCTACTTTTACTTGAATACGGCGGTTTCTAAGAAAACTATCTATAAATTTAGGTAAGCTTCCCCTGAAGTTCCAATTGTGCAATTTTTGAGAACCCGTATCTCCATACCGTATCGTAAGCTTTCTGAATATCGAAGAAAACTGCAGTTGCGTGTTGGGTATTTGTGAAAGCCTCGTTAATAATGTAATCTAGATATAGTAGCTGGTCTGATGTTGAATAGTTTTTCCTAAAGCCTGCTTGGTATTTGCTTAGGTTCCCTTCTTTTTCTAAATAAGATACCAACCGAAAGTTCACCATAGATTCCAATAGCTTTGATAGGCATGATGTCAAAGATATTGGTCGAAAGTTTTCAGGTTGGCTATTATCTTTGCCTTCTTTGGGTAGTGCTATTATTGTTGCTAGCTTCCATGAATTTGGGTATATACCCGTATTCCATATTTTATTATATAATTCTAATAACAGTTTTCTTATGTGAGTAGGCAGGTGATCGATCATGCTAAAAGTAATTCTGTCGTGTCCAGGGGCTGTGTCTTTTGTTTTCCCAAGCGCGTGTTCCATTTCATTTATTGTGAATGGCATGTTATATACTTCCTTCCCTTCGCTTTCAAAGTTTATCGTTGTTCGTTCTTTGGTTCGTTTTGTAGTCAAAAATGCTTCTGAGTAGTGGCTATCGTCAGACACCCTATGGAAGTATTCTACTAGACAGTTTACTACTTTAAACGGATCCGATGTTATTTGTCCTTATGATTAACGCAGGCTGCTTTGGTGGATTACTGGCCCTACTATACTTTTTATCTTTCTCCACATTTCTTGTTGTTGACTTGAAGTTGTCAGTGTAGACGTATACTCTCCACGACAACTTTTGCGCTTTCCTTTTTCGTGCCTTTCTTTTGCCCTTGTCCTTAAACGCGACAAAATTTTCTGCGGTGCGATTTCGTCGATATCGGTTTAAAAGTCGTTTTTTTGTTCGGTTGAGTTCGCTGATTTCTTTATTCCACCAGGGTACTGGAGGCCGTTTTATGGTTCCGCCTTTACGTGGAATCGATTTAGCTGCAGCTTCGTTTATGGTATTTGTTATATTGTCTACAGCTTCTTCTACTTGTGTTTCAATATTAGGGGTTTGCATAACCTCTACATATCTGTCCCAGTCTGCCTTTTTGGTGTTATATTTCCAATCTGCCTCGTATCTATGCCTATTAATATTTAGTCTTATGCTTATAGGAAAATGGTCACTGTGATGGGCTTCTTCCATGACCTCCCAATTAGTGTTTAGTGCTATTATTGGAGAACTGAGAGAGAGATCTATCGCGCTGAAACTTCCACTTCCCTCGTTAAGGTGAGTTGATTTCATTATTTAAGACAATTAAACCATTTTCATTTATTATATTTTCTAGGGTGTCTCCTTCGGATTTGTGTACATTGAACCCATAGTGTGTTATGGCAGTTGAAATCGCCCACTATTAACTTTGGAGATGGTATTTGTTTTATTAGTTCTTGAATTTGTGCCAGAGACCAACGGAATCTGGTAAGTATACGTTCATAACGTAAAATGTCTGTCTGATCTTATCTCTATTGCGTTCGCTTGAATAGTAGTATTTATTAACACTTCTTTAGAGATCACATCCTTCCTAACCATCGTGATTACCCCACCATGGCTGCGACCGCCTGGTTCTATTGGTTGTGGTCTATTATAAACAGTATAATTTCGAAGCCAGAATATTTCATCGTCTTTAGTTTGCTTTCTTGCAGAGCTATTACCATAGGTTCGATTTTATTTGATAACCTCTCAATTCATCGTATTTGTTTTTAACGCCTCTACAATTCCATTGAATAATTACTTCTGATGGTTTATGTGGCATTTTAGAGTACATAATGGATTAATAATAAAATGTATACAAAAGAATATAATAAATAAGAAATAAAATTGTTGAGTACACATGCAAAGGACGAAACAAAATGTACAAAAATTTAAAATATCACAGTTCATTATCACAGTTTTTCTTTATCACAGATGGTTATCACAGTACTTACTTTTTCTTTACGTAAGTTGTAACTAACGGATTCTTTCGTTGGTTAATTCGTGGTTTTCCACGAGGCCAACCTTTCGGTTTTTTTGTTTCTTGAGAAACTTGGCTGTCGTCAGTGTCTGTTTCATAGACTTCTGCATTTTGGGTAGGGGTGTTCTTTGTCCAGTCTTTTATGTGTGGTGGTTCTTTCCGTGGTGATTGTTGCAATATAGGTATTACTGGTTTGGTGGCGGTTCTAGCTTGATCGGCATATGATTTACTTTTAATAACGTATGATTTACTGTATACCATACTTCTTGCTTCTCTGAAGCTTATATCATTCGTAACCTTTACTCTGCAAACCTCTTTTTCTTTTTGGAGAATTTCACACATTGGCGATCGCGTCGTCGTCCTCCACAGTTTACACATACGGGTGGCGTTTGACATCGTTCCTTCTGCGTGCACTGGTTTGCCACACTCACATATTTCTTGCTTGGTGCATACTTTCGATAAATGACCATATCCTAGACATCTAAAACACTTCATAGGCCTTGGTATATATGGGCGTATCTAAGTATGAGGTATGCTGCTTTTATGTATTGTGGTAACTTGGAGCTGCTAAAAGTTAACTTTATAGAGGACGTTATTGACAGGCTATCGCCATCTTTCTTTTGAAACGCTCTACTGCTATTACCTCTGTTGTTTCAGTTCTTCTAGTATTTCTTCGTCACTGCATGCTTTAAGGTCGATACTCGTAATTACCCTTATAGATTTGTTCATTCGGTCGTTTGCGTTACTGTGGTTGTTTTGCCATTGATATTTTGTAGTTTTTTTAGCTTTTCCAAATCCTCCTGATTTTCAACTTTTACACTTAGTTGATTGCGTCCTATTTTTTTTATTAGTACTTCTTTCCCCACTACCTCAAAGATCTTTTTTTGTATTTGGAAGGGTGACAGTGATAAAAAGTCACCCTCTTCCATCGATATTACATGATAATATTCGGAAAAGGTTTCTAGAGGGATCTGCTCCGCTATTTTTGTATGCCTGCGGTTTCGTTTTCGTTTTTGTGACTTCGTAACATTTGTATCCGTCGTTTCCGCTCTAGAGTCATATTCCTCGTCTTGTCTATCACTCATTTGGGTTAGATGTTTGGAAACTTTTCGTTTAACTACTGTTTGTTCTATCTCACTTTCTAGCGTACGTAATGAGTTTTCATTAGAGCTACTTCGTTCGCTATTTACTTCCTTTTGTCTATCTTTGTATATTTCATTTGTTAAGTGGGACTCGACCGTTTGGGAGATCTGCCCATTTCCTCCTCTAGCGAAGGGGTTATCAGATTCAGGTTTTTCCGCTGTCCTTCCTCAGCGCCCATTTCAGAGGATGGGTCCTCTTTAGATTGATAATTATTCATATCAGTCCCACGAGTTGGGAAGAACTACACGTCCATCATGGCAGTGCTCCCTTACCATGACAAGGCTATAAATACTGCCAGGGGTAGCCAGTTACCCGACAGACACCGTTAATGACCAGCTACGTGTGGCCACTCATCCTCGGCACGGTACGTATAACGCCTTGATTCCGCCTTTATTAAAGGAGTTTGGTCTCCAGAACATCAAACAAAAGACATACCAGAACTTGCAAAGAGGACGACACAAACGGATTGTAGGGTAGGCGTCAGGAGGGATTAGGGATGGGGTAGGGAAGGATTTGCTAAGGTTCGTGGGGTCGCAACTCCCCAAAGTTTGACGGGCAGCCAAACCCCTTACGGGTATGATCATTATCTTTATCATTATCATTATCATTATCATTATCGTTATCATTATCATTATCATCATCATTAACGTTATCATTATCATTATCGTTATCATTATCATTATCATTATCATTATCATTATCATTATCATTATCATATCATATCATTATCATTTCATCATTATCATTATCATTATCATTATCATTATCATTATCATTATCATTATCATTATCATTATCATTATCATTATCATTATCATTATCATTATCATTATCATTATCATTATCATTATCATTATCATTATCATTATCATTATCAATAATCATTATCATTATCATTATCATTATCATTATCATTATCATTATCATTATCATTATCATTATCATTATCATTATCATTATCATTATCATTATCATTATCATTATCATTATCACTATCATTATCATTATCATCATCATCATCATCATTATAATCATCATTATCATTATCATTATCATTATCATTATCATTATCATTATCATTATCATTATCATTATCATTATCATTATCATTATCATTATCATTATCATTATCATTATCATTATCATTATCATTATCATTATCATTATCATTATCATTATCATTATCATTATCATTATCATTATCATTATCATTATCATTATCATTATTTGGAACTGATGTATAAAAATTTCTATAAATACTACTGAAAAGGTATAATTTGGAATTTAAAACTTTTCAAGAGGTGTTTTTTTGATAAATGTCAAATATGTCAAATTCAATTTTGGATGGAAATAAGGTAAATATGTAATTATATTAGCAAGAATACAAAAAAACTAGACTTTAATTTTGGAACTGCGTCAGAAATACTAAATATGAATAATAAATACCGTAGAGCTTGAAATTTTGTAATATTCTGAGTGATATTTAGTAAATTTCAGTTCCGACATCGTCGCCGTATTTTTGCTTGAAAGTTGAAACCTATAACGAAATATATTTGTTTTGTTAAAAAATGAAATTTAGTAAGTTTAGATGTAGTTTTCTTTATATATATATATATATATATATATATATATATATATCAAATCACAAATCAAACTTTTTTAGTGATTTATTTAACGTTCAGTTTAGTTTTAGTATACAGACAGTTAAATAGTTGTAGTTCTTTTATTTTCATCTTGACGTAAAAGCATGGAGATAAAAAAAGAACTTGATAAGTGTAGAAACATTATTTCAATAATAAAAAAAGCTTTCGATCGACAAAGAAACATCAGCCAAGATGTTAAAAAAGGAGTATGGTTTCTTGAAGAATCGATTGAAGTTATAGCTAGTCTTCAAGGCGATTTGAAAACAGTGGAAAAAAGAACACAAGAAACACAAGTTACAGTTGATGATTTTATAATTAGAGAGAGAACATCTACAGCATTTGATAATACTGAAGAATGCCTTTCCAGTATTTCAGAGCCAGCAGGATTAACAAAAGAGGTAAGTGGAGTAGAATGCGATAATTGTAAAGAAGTTATATCAAAAAAGCTTCACCGCACGAGAAAATCAAGTCCAAATGATGTAAATAGTGGAAAATCTCAATCGCAGCCCACCATAATACATTCTAATAATATGGAGAACTCAACAACCGTAAGAGAAAAACACAGAAAAATGAAACAGCCAGAAGCAATTTTAATTAAAGCTACTGCAGATAAATCGTATGCGGAAATTCTTGGAGTAATACGTAGTAAAATAAAACCTGAAGAATCACAAGCGGATATAAAATGTATAAAGAAAACTCGTTCAGGGGGGGTCTTGATTGAACTTGGAACGGATACCAAAAGTAAAGAAGATTTTAGTAAAGTAATCAAGAACGTTTTAGGAGAAAACGCTGTTGTACGTGGCCTGAATCGTATGTGTACCGTTGAAATAAAAGACATGGATGGTTTTACAGAAAAATCTGAAGTTGAGGACGCTATTCGAAGACAGATTCCCGATATAACAGAACTCAAAGTGGGCGTAACCCCTATGAATTTAAGAGGACAAAAGGTGGCTATTGTAGACATGGACGAAAAAGCTGCATTAAAAATTATCGAATTAGGAAAGATCAGAATTGGTTGGTTAATATGTAGAGTCCGTAGGCGTGCTGTCGTACTGCGCTGCTTTAAATGTTTAGGATATGGTCATATAGCCAAAATCTGTAACGGTCCAGATAGAAAAGGCAATTGTTTCAAATGTTTAAAATCTGGACACAGAGCTAAGGAGTGTCATACTATAGAACACTGTTTACTATGTGTAAACAACGGATTAGAAGGATTGGAAGCGATCCATGCGTCTGGAACAGGAAAGTGTAAGGCTTTTAAAGAAGCCTTAAAAAAAGCAAAAGAACAATCCCATTGATGAGTATATAATGCAGTATACATCGAAACAGGATGGCAAATGGCTAAATTACCTTTATAGGCACATGAGAAGCAAAGGAAAACATGGCAAAGGGGCCTAACTTGAAGTAATGTGTTAAACAGTTCCAAGTTAGTGCCTAGGAGTACAGGGGGTGTTTTAGTCGGTAGTCAAGTTATTGGAGTCCGACACACTGTGCGTAAATTGCATTTCACCTCTTAAAAAAAAATCATTATCATTATCATTATAATTATCATTATCATTATCATTATCATTATCATTATCATTATCATTATCATTATCTTTATCATTATCATTATCATTATCATTATCATTATCATTATCATTACCATTATCATTATCATTATCATTATCATTATCATTATCATTATCATTATCATTATTGTTATCGTTATCGTTATCGTTATCGTTATCGTTATCGTTATCGTTATCGTTATCGTTATCGTTATCGTTATCGTTATCGTTATCATTATCATTATCATTATCATTATCATTATCATTATCATTATCATTATCATTATCATTATCATTATCATTATCATTATCATCATTTCATTATCATTATCATTATCACCATCACCATCACCATCACCATCAAATCACCATCACCACCACCATCACCATCACCATCACCATCACAATCACCATCACCATCACCATCACCATCACCATCACCATCACCATCACCATCACCATCATCACCATCACCATCACCATCACCATCACCATCACCATCACCATCACCATCACCATCACCATCACCATCACCATCACCATCACCATCACCATCACCATCACCATCACCATCACCATCACCATCACCATCACCATCACCATCACCATCACCATCACTAACACCATTACATCACATCACTATTACATCACCACCACCATCAGCATCACATCACATCACACCACTATCACTATCACCATCACCATCACCATCACCATCACCATCACCATCACCATCATTATCATTATCATTATCATTATCATTATCATTATCATTATCATTACCATTATCATTATCATTGTCATTATCATTATCATTATCATTATCATTATCATTATCGTTAACATTATCGTTATCGTTATCATTATCGTTATCGTTATCGTTATCGTTATCGTTATCGTTATCGTCATCGTCATCGTCATCGTCATCGTCATCGTCATCGTCATCGTCATCGTCATCGTCATCGTCATCGTCATCGTCATCGTCATCGTCATCGTCATCGTCATCGTCATCGTCATCGTCATCGTCATCGTCATCGTCATCGTCATCGTCATCGTTATCGTTATCGTTATCGTTATCGTTATCGTTATCGCTATCGCTATCGCTATCGCTATCGCTGTCACCGTCACCGTCACCGTCACCGTCACCGTCACCGTCACCGTCACCGTCACCGTCACCGTCACCGTCACCGTCACCGTCACCGTCACCGTCACCGTCACCGTCACCGTCACCGTCACCGTCACCGTCACCGTCACCGTCACCGTCACCGTCACCGTCACCGTCACCGTCACCGTCACCGTCACCGTCACCGTCACCGTCACCGTCATCGTCATCGTCATCGTCATCGTCATCGTCATCGTCATCGTCATCGTCATCGTCATCGTCATCGTCATCGTCATCGTCATCATCATCATCATCATCATCATCATCATCATCATCATCATCATCATCATCATCATCATCATCATCATCATCATTATCATTATCATTATCATTATCATTATCATTATTATTCCGTTCCGTGGTCTACTTCCTGCTTGTGCGTTGAGCTGTTGCACCGACCGCTTACTTGTAGATCCGTTCCACCGTCGCTACCTGCGTGTCGATCAATTCCGTCGACGCTACCGGGTAAGGAATATCCAGACCGCGCGCGCCTGTCGTTCTTAGTTTCTTCGTGTACGATTGTCACTTACGTTCATCCTGAACTTGCGCGATACTTGCAGCCGCGTCAGAACCCGCTACAGCTAACCGATCACCTGGTTGACGTATTCAGAGGTTGAAAATATGTGAGTTGACTACATAAACATTACACGAGACACCCAGATAGACGACAGACTGTAGAGCCCGGAATTTATATCACACTTGCAGTACACAACTCAGAAGTAGTCACGACGGGCTGTAAAGCCTGATGTCATCTTGTACAAACATATACACCTCCGAATTTGTCACGACGGGCTGTAGAGCCTAAGTCATCTGCTACAAACATACACCAACCGGTACGTTGTCAATACGGGCCCTAACGCTCTGTAGTCATCTTCCATTTCGCACGAATGATTTTCATTCAGAAACGTATAAATGTCAACCAGCCCCTTGTAATGAATTCCCAGTAATGTACATCTATTCAGTCTGAATGGAAAACTTTATATGAGAATAGTCATGAGCACCAATGTTACTTCACTTATTGATTTTTTTGAGGAACTGACCTTCTCACAAATGCCAGTGCGGGCGTTGACTTATACTTCCTTAGGTAATAGCGGTAACATTACAGGACGGCGTCTATAGCTCGTGTTTTTTTTTAGTCAGAACCGTCTTTACAATTTTTCTGAACAAATTATAAAAGTCATTTTTCTCCGGATTTTTGTATGGTACGCCTTCAATTGAACAGCAATAACTTCTATTTCCACAGAAATGTCTCAGAATCCAGTGATCCGACTACCTGCCGTCGAAGGGCGTTCATCCAAAGCGGGCGGCCTAAGGAAAGAATTGTACATATTTTATCCTTTTTTTATTTTGCGTTTACTTCATATAGTTACTTATCATTAGTTTATGACTGAAATATTTAGCATTGTGCGAAATAGGGCATTACACGTTTAAACCATTTTACACTAATTATTCAAGGTGAACAGTGTTAAGCCTAAAGACCCCGTATTTACGAACCACCCCCGTCTTGTTAAAAAAGACACGAGTGAGCTAGTGAGGAAAATTAAAGCAAATCAATTTAATTATCGTAAGCCAAGTGGCTTACATCGGTACAGAAAAAATGTCGTTAAATAGAAAAAAACCGCAGCCAAATGATGTTCCGCCATTTTGAATTTTTTAATTTTGGCAAGTGATTTATTCTTAACCATCTTAAAAACCTCCAATATCTGACTTTAAAAAAAATTTTGCACCTTAAAAACGGTGCGCTACTGGGCGTTTTTAAAACTTTTTTATTTAGATAACGTTTTACATATTAGCAAAGTTGCAACATTTATCATTAGCCCACAATAAATTATACATGTATACACACACACACACACACACATATATATATATATATATATATATATATATATATATATATATACATATATCCTTTATCTACATTTGTATTACAATAAAATGGTTTTTTTCATTAACAAATTAACCAGGACTTTCAAGGTAAGTTAGTTCGTGTATTTTATGCCTTTATCGTAAATAATTTTTTGAGGTTATTATTTCCCAAACAACTAAAAAGATGTGGATAGAAACTGGAAGTATTCAGTACGATTATGTGTTGAATAATATCGAAATTACTTTCAGAACATCGAATTAGATGATGGTGCTTCATGTCGACACATTCGAAAAACTGTTAGTCGTTGTCATGAGCACATGTACAAGGAGAATCTACGTGTCGCACAATTGTACTTACAGAGGAAGTAGTGGAAAATGTACGTGCACAGTTGGAAAGAAGTCCGACATAACCTTTAAGACAATTGGCCCAGCAAACAGGTGATTTTGTATTATACAAGGCATGATTGACTTGTATGTTTAAGCAGTAAAATAAAAAGAATCTTAAAAACGAAAACATTAAATAAGTAAAGCCAGATTGACAACATTGTGCATATTTCAATACAAGCAATTGTTACGGTTCTTTATTATGGTACATACTATAATGCAGTCAAATGTCTATTACATTTACATCCTTGCAAAATAACGGTTGTGCAAGAATTACTAATTTAGATTTTCAAAAGCGTTTAGAATATTGGCAATAGTTCAACAACAACTTGAGAGATAGCGTAATACTGAACTTAAGTTTCTTTACGGATGAAGCATGGTTCCATTTATCTGGTTACGTGAATTTGCAGAATTAACGTGCGGTCAGCAGAGAATGAAAGTATGAAACGAAGAGTAGATGCGTGTAATGCAAACAATGTGGTCACTTTGAAATTGTTTTAAAGTTCAATTTTATTTTTCTATTTTTAACTAAACATATACCTACTGTATTATGCACGTTAATATAATTAAATAAAGCTAAATTTAAAAAAATTAAGTGTTAATTCAAAATAAACGTATATTACAATTTTTCAGGTTTTTGTACGCATACATAATAATGGTAGTATTTATTTTAATATCTGCATTTACGCCACTGGACATAGCACAATTTTCATTTTAAGGATGCGGAACAGTAGTTCTGTTCTAGAAACGGCACGGTCAAACAATAATGATCGCACTGTATAAACTCGATAATCCCCCATTTTTGATGCGCCATGTAGAATTTTTTAATTTTAAAAAATGATTTATACTTAGCGATCTCAAAAACCCCCAAAACCCGACTTTCAAACAAATCGGTTGATAAATTAAATAAACACGATAGTCCCCCATTTTTGATCCGCCATTTTGAATTTTTTAATTTTGACAAATGATTTAGTTTGTTTTTTAATTATGTAACTTTTTAAAATTTGAAGCAATGAATTTTTCTAATTTTCTAATCCCCTAAAAATGTCACTGGTGGGATTTTGCTCATTAACGAACTGGACCTAGATTTAATGGTTCAAAAGATATCGCGCACACTCACACACAGACACACAATCAGACACGAGATCTTCTTTTCTAAAAATGTGTCTTAAGTATTGCTTAAGCCACAAAACGTCGCGAAATCTAAAAAGACGTGTTTGAAAATTTAAACCGATTACATACTTTCTGTTTATACGTACGTATATGAGAAAGCAATAAATTTTCGTAATTTTTACTTTTTTTACATATTATTCATAAATTCATGTTGTAATGTGGATATCGTCATTAGAACTTTTTTTTTAAGCTAAGCATATTGCTCCAATAAATAACGAATTTTGTGTTGTTTAAAACTATTTTTCTACAACTACGGGCCTAACGTTGCTTTCGCACCACCTCAATTTCAGAGAAGTTTAATTAGGCATTAGAAAAGCCTCGTTTTCGGTATGTTTTTCTGTTTATTGAAAAGGATTATATCATGCATAAAAGAAGACCAGATACAATGTACATCACATTTTAAGTAAATCAACATAGATGACTTATAAATAGATTGAAGCGCCTTCTTGACTTCCACTGAAATAAAATCACATACTTTGAAAATCACTGGGCGACCCACTTAATTTATAAGCGGATCTTAGTACTGTTGATTTTCTTCTCTTTCCAAATAATAATAGCATTAAAGACTAAGCTGCCATTATTACTTTGGCAGCTCAGTCTTACATGTACTGACAGTTAGACAACGAAATATATTAGGTGGCATAGGTGGAAGGCATGTATACCCCATATAGTCCGGTGCAATACCATCACCTTTACCATGGGCTCCTTAATCACAATTCTCTGAGGTCGGTAAGAGCTGCCGGTCACTTTCTCCTTTATCCCTTATTAAAATGACGAGTTCTCAAACAGACGCTACACCCTAGGTGAGTAGGGCGAGACGCCCACACTCTCACATCGATTCGTCGATCGGTCCGAAGGATTCTAAGGGGGGACAAAAATTCGTCTATGCCAAAAGCTCTAAGAATGACAAAATCTGTCAACAATATAATTCTGCCCCATTCGGATGCCCGGAGGGTAGGACTCAAGAGACCTCGGTCATCGAAAGTACCAACATTCGGATTCATTACTACAACATACGTGGTATCAGGTTGAACCTTAAGCTGTTCACCAACACCTTGAACAAGTGCAACCGGCCATTCTGTTTCTATCAGAAACACAAGTCTTCCCTGGAAGCACTGATTCGCCTGGCCTGCAATTTCCCAGATACAACCTCCACTCTAACTCTCGCCTTAAAGGCGGAGTATGTACGTATAGCAAGGACAACGTAGGTTGTAAGAGGATGTCCACTATGGAAAACAACAAATTTTAGGCGATTTTGTTCAAACATTATGGGCCCTAATTTGTGAAATTCTACTGTTGTTTGTATAGATCTCCCAATGATAACAACTTCCAAGATCTTTTTGATTACTTTAGTCTAAAAATAAACTACCTCTTATCACAGTTTCCATCTTGCGATATTTCCATTTTGGGAGATTTTAATGCCCACAATTCCAATTTGCTTCATTTTCCATCTACTACTAATCCCGCAGGTCATAGTTCAGAAGCATTTGTTGTATCCTGTGATCTCACACAAATCATTTCCGAACCAACCAGAATCCCTGACAACCCTAACCATACTCCACATGTGCTGGACCTATTCCTTGCAACTAACCCACTTGTCTATAAAACAAGAGCCTTTTCCCCAGTTGGTCAATCAGACCACTGCCTAATCGAAATAGCTTCCTCCATAACCAATCCTACAGTTACTCGAAAAACAGATAGAACTATGTGGTGCTTTAAATCAGCTAATTGGAGCGAACTGCGAGATTTTTTTGCAACCTTTCCCTAGCGTGAGTATTGCTTTAAATGGTCCTCCTCTTCAAACGGTGGCCTTTCAATAACTGAAGTTATACTGATGGGTATGGAGTTATACATTCTCAAAAAACATAATCGTGTGTCATTCCCGTTTGCAACCCTGGTTTAATAGGGTTTGCACTGATGCATTATCGCAAAAGCATAAACCCTTCACCAAATGGAAATCAAATAAATCTATCGAAAATCACGCCAACAATATTGCCGCAAGAAATAGTTGCAAAAGCATCCTCACCAAGGCCAAAAAGATGTTTGAAGAACGGAAATGCAAAGAATTAGTCTCATGTCCTTTGAGTGATCTTAAATTTTGGTCATCAGCTAAAGCCATCAGTAAAAACTTTAGTACATCTTTCTTTCCTTCCATCGAACCTTTCATGGGTTGACCACATTTCGTCAGCCAGCAAAAGAGCTGCCCGTAAACTGGGGTTTATATACAGATCTAAACAGTACTTCACATCGCAACAACTCCTTTTACTGTATAATGGTCAAATTCGACCTCATCTGGAATATAATTCCCACATCTGGGTCAATGCTCTCCAATACGCCCTTGATATGGTAAACCGCATCCAAAAAAGAGCTATCAGGTTTATAAATGGTCCGTCTCTGACTTCTGACCCACAGCCTCTTGAGCATAGAAGAATAGTTTCCGTTCTTTCCTTGTTCTATAGCTATTACCATGGCAAGTGTGCCTCCGAAATACACTCCTTAATACCTTCGCAGGCTATCTTCGCTAGGAACACTCGGTTTGCCCATTCACACCATAATTACCTACTCAAAATTCCATCGTGTCGCACTAAACGGGCTCAGTCTAAATTTTTCCACAAAGCGACCAAATTGTGGAATGCACTACCCAGTTCCTGTTTTCCTCCAAACGTTGACTTAGGTCAATTTAAGCTAGCCATTCATAAACATTTCACGGCAGCCTAGCAATATCCCTGAACCCTCCCAGTGTTCCTGAGTGCTTTAGTACGTTAGGCAAATCTTAGCCTGTTTGGGAATACTATAAGTAAAAAAACTAAAATTTGAGTGGGTCGACTCGAAAAACGGTCCCACCGTCTGTTGTTTGGGTCGATTCACCCATATGCTTATGTTACATTTAAATGCAGGCACTTTTCAAGATTGGGAGTTATTTCGAGCGAACAAAAGAAAACTTAGCCCTCTTCTTATCTCACAGCTCCACAACCACCAGTACTATCACCTCTAGATATCACTGCTGACTAGACATTATGTCTAACATTTATGTAAACTTCGAATCAATATTTAAGTTTTTACGTTATTGCGATCGAAAGAAAATCATATTAATTCCTCTTACTCCAGAACTCGCACATCCACAACCACCAAGTGTGATGTGTGATCTAGGCATTCACGTCCTAAATACGTATGCCTTATATGAATACAACTTTTCAAGTTTTTGATATATTGCGTACAAAAGATTCATGACAGATACGCAATCACGCAATATGTATTACCCAATAATCAAGCTAAAGTAAAATATTACAGAAACTTGCATTGTTATAATCGGTAGGACTTGTAGAAACAAGATAGAAGTGTGTTTTATATTAATTATTATCAAAGTTGATTATAGTGTTTCCATACTAAAATTCCCCGTTTTGTACAATTTTAGGTAAATAATCATTGAAATTTTATCTGATAATACACATTTTAGGTTAGCTAATTCACTCAGAAATTATAGCATAATCTTATTGCAATAATGTGTAATGAATCTGGTTGTAATATTTAATATTAAGAAATTCAATTGTTACTAATAAACATATGTGTAATAAAATTATCCAAATGGCTGTCATAGGATTAACTTTCTTTTACATAAGAATATCACTGTTAAGTACCTACCTTTTTAAGTTTACATAAAGCTCAGGTATAATTTGTAAGTCAGTGGATTAGTTAGTTAGTAAGTAATTTCTTATCAATTTACCTGAAGAGGGGAATTGTACGTCACAATATTATATCAAATTCTATACAGCAACAAAATAGAATATTTTTGGCGGAATTTCACAAAGGTTGACAAAGCTCCTTCTTAGTTTATCACTACTTCATGTGATTTGTTTAATTCTGGCGTCGGGGGTGTAACAGCGAGCGAAAAAAATTTATTATCAGTCATTGAAAGTAATCGATTTTTGTGATAAATCCTTAATTTGATAAAACAATTATTTCAATAATTTATTAAAACTCGATTATTAGATATTTTTTGCCAAACTCTCACCTATAATACATGAAACTTATTACACTCCTACATCGTTTAGAATACGTACGTATAGAATAAAAAGATTGATTAATGAAACAGTATATTCTTGGATATTACAGACGGTGAGATAGTGTCAGATTTTTGTCCGTGATTTATCCCATTATGCCTCTTACAGGATGCGGACATATGTTAATTTCGGCCATTCTTACGTTTTTCCGTCATTTGACCCTGGCTGTGAAAAATAAACATGAATCTTCAGACATAGAAACGAATGACCAAAGCTAGCAAAAACTCAGGCTTAGAAGCAGGTGAAAACGAAAACGAGCATTTTTTAACCAAAAATTATTATTAATTTTATTAAATTCATAAACAAAAAGTTTACCTCGAGTAGGATTTGAACCTACGACCTGTACTTTGCTAGAGTGGTCGTGATTTTATCAAATATTTGCCGTTAATTCCGAAATTAAAATTATTCTTTAGTACCGTAGTTCTGAAATGTAGTATACGTTCATGCAATTGAACTTGATAACGCATAAATTTTTGAGAAGCCTTTCGATTGTAACGTTTTACTTTTTTTTTCACGTAATTGGGAAGTATTCGGAATTTTTACAAATAGCGATTGTGCATATCCTTAGGTTCCACACATATACTTCTACACCCATGGCTACAACTTTTAGCTACTTAACAGTTTGGGTAATAAATAGAAAATTTTGTGCCTTTTGCTCAATCGTAAATTAAGGTGGGCAAGGTTCATAAAATTACCGATTTGCCTTATTAACCAAAAAATATTAACATGACCCTACATATGTTTGCCTTAAAATCAGGGTTGCTTCTTCCTGAAACTAATAGTTTAATACTCGGACGCCAACTTCTTTTTAAATATGGAATAAACAAGTAAACCAGTATACAATAAAGTTAAAAGCAATTTCTACAATAACAAATTTTATTACACTACCTGTATTTAATTATAAACTGACATACTTAATGCTAACGTTAGTAACGTTATAACCTAATGAATAATTAATGTTATTGTGAGTAATTAATGGGATCAGAATACCCTATTGTTGGTCACACTATAGGTAACGAAATGGATGCATGATCTGTCAGCGATTTTGGAAATTATTGCGTAATATTACTTCAGGTTGAAATAAATCTGGATTTGTATGCTTTGTAATTGTTAAATAAACAAATCTCACTCTTGTTCAATCGTACTAATACCGTAACTTACATTAGCGGTAAAATATTTAATAGCGTAGATGTGTTTAAACGTGTAAAGGTGGAGTTAAGGTAAAAAATAACACGTAAACATGAAAGTAAAAATAAAAAAAGTGTCGGAAATTCATACGTCTCAAACATTGTAAAATAACTTTAAATAGCTCACCATAAAAATTATAACACTTTTAATAAACAATATTTAACAAAGCAAAAATGTATGCTTACATTCGTCTTAAAAATGTCATCAACCGAAAACGACGCCAAGGTGCTCTATTGCGCAAGAACATATCTAGATTGAATGTGCAAACACTATGCGTAGTAGTTCTAATTAAAATATTTAAGTGCATTTCCTTATGCAACTAGATATGCAACACACGCAGCACGAAAAGCACGTTAAGTTGCCTACATAGAGGTGAATTGTTAACAACACGTTCGAAGTTTGTTACACGATTATATTTAGAATTCTTTTCCAAAAAACGAAATAAAAGTTTTGGTTTATCACGTTTAGATGGAAGTTTAGAATCAAGATGTGATTTACGTATTGGTATCGATAGTTAGTGGAATCACTTTTACTAATTTGCTTGACAATTAAGTTGTTCGTTTGTAAATAATAGTTGTTGGCATTGTGTAAAATTTTGTCAATCGTAATAAGTATTGTCGTTAAAGTTGCGTCAGTCGAAAATTACAGTTCATATTAAAATTGTTACTTTGTATTTAAATACAGTGTAAAACCGCATATAGCACAGTCTTTAAGACGTTTTAGGCGACAAATTGGCGGAATGTTTCGATAAAATTGTTGGTCTTAAACAAAGATTCCTTGAGGTCCAGCATCCAGCATCCTTTAATTTACAGGATATCGATTACATTGGTACCCGCTATTTACGAAGTGTTTTTTTTGGTGATGCAATTTTTCCGACAGCTCTCGAGTTTAATTCGTTTTGGAGCGTATTCGGAAAATTTAAGTAATCTTTTTAATGATTGACTAAATTAAGAAGTGAGGGAATAAAATCCAATGAAGGTAGCTTAAGGCAGTCTAGCTAGAGATGTCGTTCAAGACTCACCTTTGTTCGCGACTTCGCAATGTACACAGAAGGGGCTGGAATTAATTATATATCGAACTTAGGGTGTATCGAACATTACCGTAGGAATATGTTCCGCTTCGATTTGTATGGGATATTTTAAAGCTTCAACACATCCCGGGTTATCTTCTCGTTGTGTTTCGTTTTGTCAATAGTGACAATTTTCGGTCATAGAAGAATGGATTTTTGTATTTTTTGAAGTGCTGAACCTTTGTTCTGTTGACCTGTTTTATGGCATTTTGTTTATGCGGATTACTTTTAACGAGTACCTAGTTAAATGATAGCTTTCGCGTACACTGCTGACTTGAAACAAATAATATAGACTGCAGTAAATATAATGCTTAAAAAGTTTCGTGGAAATATGGTTTCGTTTCAATAGATGGGCACTCAGCGATCAAGAGCGCTTTAATGTAGTTTGTTTTATGAAAGTCAAGTTCAATTTTCCAAAGTTGGTGTAAAGATAAATTTAAGAATTAAGAAGTTATTGGTTTCCATCAATCACCGACCGAGAGGAGCTTGTCCTATATCGTTGTGAATAAGAAAATGAAGCACGATTGACCATTTGTGCTGTGTAATGGTAACTACATATGTTTTCTGAGTTTTATACGTGTTGGTGATTTTGATTTGTTTGTTTGTACTCAGTTAGACGAATGAATATGCCTGTTGTTTTAAGTTTAATTAAGGTACGTTTGGATATCAATTCATTGTATAAAGCATGTTCACTCGTAAACTATTTCGGACTGTGCTTTGATTGTTTCATTCTGTTGATGTCATAAAATGGTATACTGCGAGATTAGAAAAATTTAGATGTTCGACGTTTTATGTTTTGATGTTAATTAAAAATTTACTACATAAAGTATATAAATTTGTGGGGAATCCTGCACGAATTATTCCAAATCAAAATATAGAAATTTTATTTTGAGTCACATTTCATATGTTTAGATATTTCGCTGACTGTTAATTTTTCCTTTATTATGGTTATTCTGAATATAAATGTATAGTGTTCATAACATGAGTGTTATTTTAAGTATAAATATTTTGTAATCCTCATCTTTACTCACAACGCTAATGTTTTTACGTTCATTCGAAATTTAGGGTTTTAGTGATTTTGGATTACATTCAATTTGAGTAATTTATTTGTTTGTGGCAACTTTTAATCTGCTCAACTTTGCAGTGGCATTTCTTTGAAGTGTTTGATTATTTATGGAAAACTTTAACGCAATGACTAATGAAAATTTCTCGATTTGAGCGTTTGCTATTTTGATTTTGGTAATAAGTCACTTTAAAACAGATTTTAGATTATAAAGTAACGTAATTATGAAGTAAGTCGGTCGTTGACCGGTCAGCTGTTTGTTTTTGTATACAATAGTTTTGTGAGTAGTCGCAATTTTTGATGTTTTTTATAGAAATCATCTGATCAGTTGTCGATTACCTGGATTTGTCAAAAGGTAAGCAGTTTGGTTATTTGTTTGAGAATGAACTGTGTATTTTCCCGAATTTAGGTACTACATCTTCGATCGCGTTTAGTTTTGTGGTGACGTACTTTTCGTTTCAAATTGAATATTTAATTGACCGTTTTGATCAGTTATTTTTTTTGTTTTTTGAACTAGTGATTTTAGTTCTGAGTTAATCGAAGTATTTAATCACTGTTAGTTTTATTGTCGCAATTCTGCGGGATTTTATATAAACCTTAAGATTTTATTGGGATATCGAAATGGCATATAGTTTCACAGAGGGTAAAAGTACGGCATACTCGGAGTGTTGTAAACTAAACATTAAAGTTTCCGTTATTTGATTCAGTATACCATTCTGGAATATCACCAATCAAATTATTTCTTGTCAGACTTAACAAAAGGCATACGGTTTGTCAGGATTTAATATACAACACGAAGTCTGACGTGCATACCCTGCGCATTTCAATAACATGCTGCTCAATGGATGTACATACTGTCTTGAAACTAGCATTATAATATTCCCTCTTAATATGCCATTTCCTTCTATTTTGTCAGCGTTGTTTCGAATGTAGTTTTGGTAATTGCGTTTGCAAACTCTACGGTAGGGTATGGATACAGTTATTTTTTATATATGTAAGTATAGCACTTATGACATTCATATCGATCCATTTCATGGCACACTCCAATACATTATTCACACAGTTGTACTTTTTGGTCGAGCATAAAGTTTGATGTCGTCCTTCACTTCTTTTTTTGCTTCATGTAACGAAATATGCATACATCCTTTTTCCAATTAATTAGATAGGCTGCCCGTTTAGTATTTAAAGTGGGGCGTCAAGTGATGTAGAGTTACAACTAAAATAAAAATGATTTCAGAGAGTGTATCCTGCCAACACGATCGGCCAAATCTCGCTTATTTTATTAAGAAATAATGATACATTCGGGAGCAATGGGGGACTGTTATCATTTACGCGTGAATATATAACCAATAACTTTCACATATATCCAGATGCGGCCATTTGGCGCATTTTACTTCTTTTATATGCAAACGCTTCCAACACAATATCGCGAATCGTAAAAGTTTTCGTTTGATACTGTTGGAACCCTTGCTTACTCTACCGTAGCAGGCTGTAACCGTGCGCTGTTTTATCAGACGCATCCGCACGCGGTCACACCCTACTCGTGGAATTGAAATGACATCGCTTTTGCGACGTGTGGAGACAGGAATATTTAAAGATACTTGTATGCATGTCAAGACATGCTGTAGTCTGACATTACTGGTACAGGAACGAATTGGATATACAGCAGTCGGCTTACATCTTATGTATATTTAAGTGATTCAAACCGAATCCAAAAACACGTCTAAACGATAGTGCTAGCAATTTTATCGTATCTAGTTGGCGCTTCTTATATTAATCCCTTATGGGAACCAAACCGCATGAAACCAAGGTTAAGACGAATATATAATCATTTTACCACCAAGGTAATTATGCAAAATGGTATATCCTGTAGGCATAGTGCGACAAATACTACCAGGACAATATAAGAGACGGGTGCGCTTTCTTAGTTCGACCTCCTTCATAAATGCGTCGCGTCGCCTCCTTGACTATGTAACGGTACTTTAAAATAAATTTTGATTATATTTTTGCAAATACTTACATATTTGATTCGGTTTCTTGGCACCGATATTTCTGTCACTAGATCATCAGTCCGTAAAGGGAATGCGCAGGCAACGAACATATCTAAGTGTCATAGGCGGGGTTCTTACTTAACGCTCCAAGGGTACTCGTCACAACACGATAACGTCAAAATCGGGAAAAAAAGTCACAAAGATGCCACCTGTTAGATACATTTAGAGCGGGAAAACATCATGAACTAGATCTTACTAATGGCCTAACAGGAATGCAAAGTGTTCACTCAAAATAAAACATTCTCAACCAAAATTCCACGCAAAGTACACCTAAACTTCAATAAAATCCTAAGCTTCATCTAAAATCCGCCAAATTGCTGTAACAAAACTCAAAATCCATTCCACATTTCGATAAGCTTCAACGTAAAAGTATTGGCTAAAATAAACCAAAAAATAACTGGTCAATACGGTAATTAACTATTCAATTTAAAACGAAAATACGCCACAACACGAAAATAGGCAAACACGTTGAAATACCTATTAAGTCCTATAATTTAATAAACGTCGTAATACCTAATGAGAAAAGTGCACAGCTACGTACCCAAACTAATAACACAAGGTTACTCACCTTTATCGCTAACCAAGTAAAACGCTGATCTCACAGTCAGTACATCGATTCGTGTAAACCTTCAAAATAATATGCGAAAAGTCGCAAAACGAACACTGGCGTGTATATAAGCCAGCTGATCGATTATTGAACTAATTTACTTCATAATTAAGTTACGTTATAAACCAAAACATCATTTTAAATGAACTTATCACCAAAATCAAAATAGCAATTACTCTAATAGACCAATTCCCATAAAATAAGTAAACTACTTGAAATCTTGAAAGTAAACTAAAATATTTAATCTCATATTTTAAATTCTGATCAAACGTACTTAATAATATCGTTGTGAGAAAGGAAAAATATTACTGTAATATCAAACATAAATAAAATAGTACCATCGAGTCATTAACACCCCTCGAATATTGTGATAAAATTACACATTGCACATGATTTCACAAACTTTGTAAACACATAACTTTCTATGTAAATTAATCAGGATACAAGAAAAATAGTACAAAATACACTACGACTCATACGCGGGTGAATACACTTCCATATAATTTGCCTTAACGTCCTGAAGGGTTACTATGTAAAACTAAACCCAAGAAAGGCAAGCGTATTCAACCTCCTAACTAAATACAAATTGGCACTTCATTTAATCGTCAACCAAAAATAACCGTAGCAAAAATAATCGGTTGAAATTTTCCTTTTCTTCCATAACGACATAAAGGCAATGGGCCTTTTGGTATTTAATCGATGCAAACAAATGACTTCCTTAAGCTATCGATACACAAACTTCGTTAACGGCAAATCTTTAAACCAAAACCATATGCTTCAATCACCTTACCGTCTGATTTAACGCATATACACAAATATTATTTTCTTCTTTAACTATTTACTTAAATTTATCAAAACGAAAGTTATATTTACACCATACTTATTCAATCGTTCTACTTACATCAAATTTATCATTTGTTACGGGTCAGCTGTGCATGCGGAACTAACATGTAATGGAACTTTTTACAATTAATCGCAAAAGAAATACGATAATCACTCCAGAATCCAGACCGGCACTAGTTCAAACATCAGGACCTTCTTCATGGAATACGAAAATGTCACTTCTGACAAACGATACACAACGATATAATAATCCCGGGTGCGTGAATCTTCAAAAATGTGCCCAAAAGGGAAAACGGAAAAGATTTCCTACGGTACTGTCCGATTACTCCTGGCAAACGTAAATAAGTTCCACCCTGCTCAAACTAACATTTCGTGTACGCGGGCAAACAACAATGTGAGCCTCCTTCTACATCTCAGTCAAGACTGATGTATGCATCTGTCAGTTTCAGCCACCTTGAATTTTTATCTCAATTAACGCATCACACACTCATTGATTCAAATTTTAACACGCGCCAAAAGCAAAAGACACATCGGCTAACGAATAGAAAATTGCGTTATGAAAAACATTCCACTCTGCACAAGATTATCATTGTAACCTGATATTTTTCGTCAACCAAGTTCCTTTCGTAAATGAGCCTTAAAATAACGTATATAACGATAAACCCCTTTGTTTAGACTAAAAGTTCATATTAAATCACCGTAATTCTGTCGCTAAAAGCTTTTAGATTTTAAAACGATGTTTAATACAAAGTAACAATTTTAATACTAAATATAATTTTCAGTGATGTAAATTTCATTTCCACTAAATCTACTTAATGATATTAAACATAACTAGAAGAAACCGTTAGTTACGCAAAAACATTAATCTAAACTCCAGTACCTTATATACAAGTGAACGCGTGGAGGTGGATCGTAATTTAACAAAAGACTTCAATTCAAACAAAGCTAAAACAAACTATGCACTGTTCACAGAAATGAAAACTAAATACTATTTCAATTTGTAGCAAATCCCGGTATCTTCAAACAAAGTAAATTGTTATAGTTAAATGAAAGCTTCCAAAATGTATACTCCAAAATATCCAATTTTTAATAATCTATACTACATTCCTGATGGATACTAACGAATACTCTAAAGTTCGATAAAATAACGAATATTCGGTAAATTTTAGATACACGTGACAAACCAATGCTGTGATTCACTCCCAATGAAATTTTAACCGAATTGTGTTTCAGACATTTTTCTACACGGCTTCTAAACTCTGGAATGATCTCCCTAGTTCTTGTTTTCCTCTTACCTAGGATATGAGAAAATTTAAGGTAGCTGTTCATAGGCATCTATTGGCAATTCATTATCCCTCTATCCATCCTCCTAAGTGTTCCTGAGTGCTTTAGCACGATAGGCCAAATTTAGCCTGTTCAGGTCCACAATCATAAAAAAAAAGATTATGTTTAATTCGAATGCGAGAATTTTCGTCCCACTTCGATTATGTTTTCTGTAAGAATATTTTGGTGGAACAAACGATGCAGGTTAGGTGGAACAAAAGTTGCCCTATAAGGAGTAAGTACCAACACTATGATCTGAAGAAAGGAATTTAGAAATAAACGTTTTTTTTTTTGAGAAAAGTGCCTGTAAAAATTTCGGAAGTTAATGTTTATTATTCGGCTTTGACAGAACCAAAACAATATTCAACAATTAGAAATGAAGCGGATTTAATTCCAATTCTTTTCCTTTTTGCACTCCATATTGCGTAACGTTTGTCCCATTTAACCGTCATTGTATCACCTACCGTTTCTGAGATCCGTAGAGTAGCGATCAAAAAACACCCTACAAGAATTTTTAAATAGGAAGGACCCTGCCAAGCTGTATGCCTCTTCATATACTATCTAAAAATATTCTAGTTGGAGTGAATATAAAAGGGCACACTGGCTCTAATCACGGAAATTTAAATTTTTACGTTACAACTTTATACTCATTTTGGAATGGGAAGAACTCGCTCAAACGGTCTGCCATTTTGCTTACTAACATTTCATTGTGAGAATAAATTTTAAGTTGGGCCACATCACGGAAAAGCTCTATTTTCGATTACAAGTTGAATTGGTTAAAAAAGTCCAATGGACTCGAGTGAACCGTATGCCGATTCATTTTTAGCTGATCCTAGTTTTTGGCAGCTTGTAACGTGCTAAAGTTTTTAACGTGTTAAAGTTTGTAACGTGCTAAATTCGCCAACATAAATTTAATTATAAGAAGTACACATGTACGCCCTCTATATTCCAATGGCATAATGTAACTTTGGTATTTACTTATTTAATAGTATATAATTGTTAATGTATGAAATTCTCGTCAGATGGCGGCATGAAAAATACAATAATTTGGAACTTCCTTTATTGAAATTTTTATCGATACAAAAGCGATCCATGTAACAATTTTTGGTTGAAAAGGGATTGATCACGCTTTCTCCTCCTTCTGCCCATCGCCATCTTAGCAATGCTAGAAAATTTCAACATTTCTTCTGGAAAATTTCTAATAACGATTATATCGGGTATAATCTAGAAGAAATGACTACAACAAAACATGCTTGGTTTTCTCTAAACCCTATGTATCAGTTTTGATGCTCGCATTTAACTGCGGTTTTAAACAAATATTCTAGTTGCTAAAATTTGGGTGAGATGACGTAGATTTTTCTTTCTTATTGGTAAAACATAACTTTCTTTGTTAGCGTTTGAAGGAGTACCACCTCTAAACAAACTACTGATCGGAAAACAGTCCATACCATTGTAATGTGCCCATCTACAATAAAAGGGATAATTAATGTAACCTTCGTTTTATGTAATAAACTTACCTACCTTATCCTTTCAGCACGTAATGGTTATCATCTAATGGTTTAGTAATTACTAGTTATCTCTAAATATCAGGAAGTTAAAGATTGGAATTTAACTTCGTCAATTGCTGTAAAACGTCTGTACGTTCTATTCGCTACATCTTCTTTTGTGGACGCTCAACCGATATCTTCATTCTGCTCTGTGGATTCGGCTGCACCACCATCTGTGCTGTAACTACGTTAGGGTAATTCTTTAACCCCTACGAACAATGGTCAGAGTGTTATGGTTATCAATCACATGAATTTGAATACATACTTTATCGTCGCTTTATATTGGGATTACTCGAAAGTGATTTCTTTCGCACTATAACATAATAATATCGTATTAATTAGTAGAATTACAATATTGTCATACTTTCTTTATATGAAGTACGAATTTTGCAAGTCAACGTAATTGACAAAAATTATACTGGTGGGTATTTGTTAAAGATTCACAAATTGCTAAAACATTTGTCGATTTTATATTTAAGTGTTTTAGTAACTTTTCAATTTACAATATTCATTACTAACATTAAATTTTTGGCAAATTAGAAACCACACCCGTACCGTTCACAATTAGCTACCATTTTAGTTTTTACTGTGGAGTTGCACAGTAGAAATTACGTCATAAGAGCTAATAGCTCCTGTATTTTTTTTAATAATCCTTTTGGTTTAATATGCATTACCACCTAGCTCAAAGGTTATATTCCTGTAAATTTTTGTATTACTTGTTTGTGCCATATCTGTAACTTTGTTTAATACATACTCGGTGTGATACCTGAAATAGTGGAACAAATTCAATAAAGTTATTTTTTTATATTTTAAATCAAACATTTTACTGTTTATAGTTAACCTTTGGAGGGAACGTTCAGTTGTCAGTGTTAGTCTTCTTTTCCAGTAGTTTATTTTGCTATTAAGTAAATAAAAGAGGTAAACTGAACTGTTCTGCCGAAAGGCCATTTGTAATTTAATTTAGCTTTATCGAGTTTCTCAATTATATATACGGTTGTTTTTGGATGTTGTACAACTGCAGCAAGTACAGTTTATTAAGTTTGAGTATATTCGGAAGCTGTGCTAGCGTTACTGTGTATGTTTTTCTTTCTGGTCAACACAATGAAATATCTTTCATTGTATGAAGGGAAACGTTTAAATTTTAGAATTTATTTTTGTGTTTAAAAATCAATCATTGGGTAGGTTCAAAGTTAACCGAACCTGATCAACTAGCGAACGTTATCATTTATTTTTTTATTCACGTTAGTAACCGTAGTGACAGACATTTTATTTATTTAGTCAAATTTTCATTCCTATGTTCCACGATACATTTTATTTGAATCAATTAAAAATTTTTTTTCTCTTAAATATACTTTTTTTTAGTGGACTGATATCCACACATATTTATCTTTGTTTCTTTTGGCTGGTCATATTATAGTTTGTTAGTTACACTACAGTGGTCTCTTATTTACCTTCCCTTGGTGTTCCTTTCCCGTTTTTCCTATTCGCCTTTCCCCATCACTACCCAGAAGTAGGAATAGCGGTTCCTGTTACTACGAAAGGGGAGCGGCTTCTGGCGCCGGCATTAACATCTCTTTTCTCTCAACCACGCCCGAACCGACATTGAGCTAGACGATTTGCTTAACTACCTAGAGGTGAGTAGAGAACCGTTTCCTTTTCCTCCGAGTCCCACTTACACACGTAACAAGCTAACGTCAAGTCCCAGAAAAGTCATTTTAGATTACAAGTTGACGTGACCAAACACATCTTGTGGACCCAATGAAACCACATGCCTGCTCGTTTTCGTCCGTTTCTATGCCAGAAGATTCATACTTATTTCTGACAGCCTGGGCCAAATAGAGGAAAAACGCATATTTCATGATCAACTTTTTGAACTGTGAAGAAATTCGGGGACATTTTTTTTTATTCTAAAGAAAAAATGATCGGAATTAATGTATCAATGTGCCCTATAAAAGGCATACTGGGGAAAATCGCGCACAAAACTCTGTCATTATGTCCCGGTCTATTAAGAACGGTAGGGGTTCATTACTGTCGAATACGATGGTTTCCATACATACAAATGTTTGCTTTTAACAACCATGGAAACCAATTATGAAGGTTGAAATCAACCTACTGATTTAAATGCAGGCATGGTAAATTGATGCATAGGACTTGTCGAACAAGAAAACTATTAGTCAAAATTAGATTATTAAAAACTCAGTTAAAGACACTTGTTAGTAAAGCATGCATTAATTAAGAATATCTCAAACTCAGTATAATGGTTTGATTAAGTGCGTTATTTAACACAGATTTTGGCCTTTGTACAGCTAGTTAGAGAGCGTGTAATTCAAAATTTTACCCTGTTATGAACCCCATTTATAAATTTAACATTAACCGTTTAAATAAAATCATTGGCAGAAAAAAAAATTCGCAGAAAAATCCATGGAGAAAAATCCAAGGGAAGAATTGCTTGCTAAAAAGAATGAGTATTTCGCGTTATGTTAAAGGGCATTACTGCGGACTAAGCAGACAATGCCAAAAGGACAGTTACTTTGTTTTTATAATTTAGTTTCCCAGAGTTGTTTTATCCATCTTATCGCTCGTGTTTCTTACGATGTTACTGGATGGTTTTGTTTTCGTATGTGCGGTTTGCGATGTATCAGTGTTGGCTTTTTTAACCTTTTCTGTATTCTTCTTCTGTTATAATTATTAGAGCTCTGTGCATTTTACTTCTGCACACGGCGGTGTATACACTGGGTAGTGATTTGTTGGACGCACTATAGGAAATCTAATGGGAAATCATAAACACTCGTAATCCTGCAGATAGAAATTATATATGTATATTATATGTTCAGGGTGACTAGTAACTTATGCAGTTAACTGAAAGTGCTATTAGGGGACCCTAAACTGAACAATTTTTCTTAGTCAACTAACAGGCCAAACCCATTCATAACTAAGATACAGTATTTTAAAAATGATTGCCCACTTGTGGAGAACCACTGGTACTGGTTCACAATTTTAATTAAAGGATACAATTTTTCGATAAATCAAAGTGCTTGATTGGAGTCAGCGATTGTTCCTTGCGTTACAATCTGGCACATCAACGTCATATCGATTGTTGCTTTGTTGATATCTATCAAGTGAGTGACGTACTCCTACTGTAAGTAAATAAATTTTGAATTTCACATTAGAATGGAAAGATATCATTGTACCAATGAACACTATTGTGACATGTTAATCACTTATGGCATGGTATTTTTAAAGTTCGCAAAGACATCCACTGCGACACTCTTAGCTCCCGTGAAATTTCTCGAGTACTTAATGACGGTGTGTCATCTGTCATATCCAAAACGTCTTCTGCTACACGTATACTATGGCGATGTGATATACCACCATCACGTGTTTGTTTGGATGCCAAAGACCCTATCTTTTAATTAAAATTGTAAGCTAGTACCAGTGGTTTTCCACAAGTGGGCAAAATAAAATGCTGCAGTTTAGTTATTATTGGGTTTCGCCTATTAGTTTACTAAGAAAAACTGTTCGGTTTAGGGTCGCCGATTAGCACTTTCAGTTAAATTCATAAGTTACCAGTCACCCTGTATAATAGACATAAATACACGTTATGAAATACTTATCTTTTTGGGTTCCTTAATGGTGTATTTTAAATTATACAATCAGCCTTAAACACTCAAAAGGGCTCAATTACCTTTACGTTGGTTACCTCCAGGTGCACCTAGGAGACGCTATGAAACTTTAGCTCTAGAAAAAATCTACAAAACAACCACACGCTTCAAATACTAAGAAAGCATGCACGCAAATCAGCTGTTGGGGTTCAATGACTTTCTTTAACTTAATTTTACGTTACGTTACCTTCAACGCTTGTCAACAAAATACACTCAAACAAAACAAAGAATTATTATTAATTTTATTAAATACATAAATAAAAAGTTTACCTCGAGTAGGATTCGAACCTACGACCTGTACTTTGCTAGAGTACCGCGCTACCAACTGCGCCACCAAGGTTCAATAAAAATAAAACAAAGAATAATAAAATACTTATCTTTTTTGGGTTTTTTAAACGGTGCATTTTTGTACTACACAATCTAAACGTTTCGATAACTATTACAGTTATCTTCGTCAGTAGTAATATCTATTAAAATTATTAAGATGTTGAAACAATTTTGTCAAAGTTAACTTAAAAAAAAAAAAAGCCGCTCGATTCTATAAAAATTTACATAATATAGCTTCAGCATTTTCAATCTTATTTATTTGATTTTTACATTTAGTTTGCTTTACATTAAAAGACTTTAGAAATAAAGTTTATGAAGCATTAAATTTTCTTTCTTTCTTTATACAGAGTTAGTATGAAGTATGGAACCCCCTGAGTATCTCCTCAACGGTTTATTATTTTTAAATAGAGTTGATCTAACACCTCTCGATTTTTTTTCTGTGGGGTTATTTGAAAAATAAAGCCTACAGAAGTAGACCCACAAATTTAAATGAGTTAGAGTTACGCATAAGAAACTTATTGCTACAAATGCCGAACGAATTTTTGCAAAATTCTTTTCAAGAATTTTAACACCGTTTAGGATATTGTCAGATAGCAAAAGGGCTTAATTTGGAACATTTATTATAATTTTTGTAATTCATGTTATTTTTTATTAAAATTAATAAATTGTTAGGTTGCCGAGTTTTCAAGATTAGCTTTCATTAGTAATAACCCAAGAACATCGATAATCGAAATAATTTTACAACACTTCTCGAAAGCATGTTGCCGGGCAATAAAAATATGAATGTAGCGGTTCATTGTATCCAAAATTAAACAAGGAATTCAAAAATGTAAAAATATACAGTCTTCCATTTAAAATGACAAAGTTGATGTTTATTTCCGGTGTAACCGGAAATGAAACAGTAAATCTGATTGCATTTTTGGATTCCTTGGATCTTTTTTGAAGGGGATACCCAATTTTCATTAAAAATAATAAACCGTTGAGGAGATACTCAGGTGGTTCCATACTTTATACTAACTGTGTATATGCTGTAGGGATATTTAATGAGAAATAGTAATAATCAGGTATACAAAAATATTTATTAAAAATGTATCTACAATTTCACACT
The DNA here is from genome assembly GCA_036346205.1 of Vesta saturnalis. Classification (NCBI taxonomy): domain Eukaryota; kingdom Metazoa; phylum Arthropoda; class Insecta; order Coleoptera; family Lampyridae; genus Vesta; species Vesta saturnalis. Next base: position 32,248 of record JARFJB010001052.1, read on the forward strand.
AGGTAATGAATGAGTATTCGCATAAAACTTTAACCCTATATACATGTAAATCTCATCAATAAATATTATTATCAGTAAAGAAAGTGAAATGCATACATCTATCTGAAGCCATTGCAAGGTTAATCTAAGGCGCGCGAAAGTAGTAGACGTGGTAGGTATTTTAGTGATGTCAGGATATTCTCATGAGAAAAGTATCGATGTCAGCAGGGTACCAGTAAACGCTTCAAAGTGCAATAAATACCTTTATTTAATATTTAACAAGTTTTTAGTTTTTTGTGTTAGTAGTCACTCTAAACCATTGTTTGTTAGTGCATTTAGGATGAATAGAGGAAGAAAGCTGGTTGAAATGGCCTTGGGTCGAAATCTAGAATTTTCAAATTTAGGTAAAGAAGGGAATTTTTTTCGTATTTTGACAGAATAAAAAAGGAAAATGAAATAAGTAAAGAAGAGTAACATTTTACTTGTTGCTATTAGTCACGATTTTCGAATTGAGACAAAATATATAATAAATTGCTGCTGTGGATATTTACTTTATCATTTAGCTATAATAAAAATTCGTTTAAAAATTTTACATCTAAAATAACGTGTTTTACTCGTACGAAAAGTGTATCTTGCTTGTAAAAGTTAATTCTCTCGCTAGTAAAACGTCACTTTTTCTTACTTGTATAACAATTTACTATTATATACTCAAGAGTTATTTTCACTCAATTATAGCATCGCCGTCATGGGTAGCTCAACCACAATTGGACAAAATTGATGATCTTTGACAAGAAGAAAGGCGTGACGACGTTGAAACAGACGAACCTTCAGAACACAGTGAACATCATAATGAAAAATCAGACTCGAAAATCTGAAATCCCTAAAGAAGAGTTAATAAAAAAGCCTGTGCTACACTGGTCGTGATACTTATACAAAATGTCGCATGCATCCTCGAAGACAAAACGCAAGAGTTAAAAAACAAAACATTGTTATAAATATGCCTGGCATGAAAGGAAATGCAAAAAGTATTATTGACTCTTGGTTACTGTATTTTAGTAGCGAGACAATTCAGTACATAACAGTATGTACAAATATCTATTGGGAAAGGATGCGCACCGGACATACACGCGAAACGATTGCAGTGCCACTAGTACTGAAGTAATAATGTGTCTATTTGGTCTTTTGTATATGGCTGGAGTAAAGAAAGCTCATCATCTGGACGTGTGAGAATTATGGGAAAGCGATGGAACAAATTGCGATTGCTTATAGCTTGCATGTCATATCGAAGGTTCTATACGCTTTTGAGAGCTTTATGATTTGACGATGTAAACGACAGGGAACAACGAAAAGCCATAGACAATCTCGCACCAGCTAGATCAATGTTTGATGATTCTATAAAAAAATGTTTGCAACATTGCAAGGTAGGAGAATATTTGACCATTGATGGAATGTCACCAGCATTTAGGGGTCGTTGCAAATTTAGACAATATATTTCAAACAAGCCATCAGGTATGGAATCAAAAGTCACTCCTTGGTGGATTTTAAAACGTTCTACAACTAAAACATGGAAATCTATCCAAGTAAGCAACCAGAGGGACCTTACAGACATGACAATAAAGCAGGGAGCGTAGTAATAAAACTCGCTTCTCCTATATCCAATACCGGAAGGAACATAACTATGGACAACTACTTTACATCTGTGCCATAAGAAACAGAATTGCTAAATCTAACAACGACAACTGTAGGCACAACACGAAAGAATTACCCCCAATTTTTATACATACTAAAGAAAGACCTCAATTTAGTAGCATGTATGGCCTTTCAGATATTAGAACTATCGTTTCATATGTCCCAAAAATAACAAAAACGTATACAATCGAGTCATACGATAGATAATGATACAGGAAATACAATAAACCACAAATAATTCCTTCTTCTAACAGCACAAAATGTGGGGTCGATATAGTTGATGAACTGATAAGTAACTATTTAGTAGCTAGAATAAGGTGTCGTTGGCCACTAACTATATTTTGCTGTATGCAAAATATTGGTGGAATCAACAGTCAAATTATATACCATGCCGATATTGGTGAAAAAACAGAACGCAGATTTTTTTAAAACGGCTGCCTTTGAAATTAATGTTCATTATGTCCACGATGCAGTCATGCACGTGCGCATGTACGCACACACACACACACACACACGCACACACACAAATACACAAACACACGCAAACGCATACGCACACGCACACGCACGCGCACGCGCTCGGGCACACGCACACGCACACTCACTCAAAAACGCACATGCACACGCACACGCAAGCGCATACGCACAACGCACACGCACACGCACACGCACACGCACACACACTCGCACACTCGCACACTCGCACACTCGCTCACTCGCTCACTCGCACACCCGCACACTCGCACACCCGCACACTCGCACACTCGCACACTCGCACACTCGCACCCTCGTACACCCGCACACTCGCACTCGCACATTCGCATACTCGCACAGTCGCACACTAGCATACTCGCACACTCGCATACCCGCACAACCGCGTAACCGCACACCCGCACACCCGCACACCCGCACACGCGCAATACACACGGACACGGACGCGGACACGGACACGGACACGGTAACGGTCACGTACACGAACACGGACACGGACATGGACACGTACACGGACACGGACACGGACACGGACACGGACACGGACACGGACACGGACACACCCACACCCACACCCACACCCACACCCACACCCACACCCACGCCCACACCCACACCCACACCCGCATGCACGTACGCACGCACGCACACACGCACGCACGCACCCACACACACACACTCACACACACGCACACACACACACACACACAAACACACACACACACACACACAGTATTGTAAGTCCGGACATGATGGCTGATGTTGCCGAAACTTGGCCAAACTTTGTAAAATGAGCTAATAAGTCGATTTAGCGATAATGAAAAACAAGTCGGTTGCATAATCTTCTATACCTACATATGTATACGTAGGTTGGATAGTAAAAAAGTATGTACTATTCCTGCACTGCACCAGGACAGCAATGTAATGTCAGGATCACATTAACTTTCAAAATTATTGTAAGTAGTGTCATGTTGTCAGTCTATTTGTCATAACAATACACTTAAATTGTAAAAATTTTTTATTCTGACAACAGTACTCACATAATTAGTGCCTCATTTAGCGAGAAATATCCCAACCGCCCGATTCCACGTCATACTAAAATTAGAACAATTATTACCAAATTTGAAAATAGTGGAAATGTGCTTCCTTTGTGCTAATACGCCAAAAATTATGAAGCCAAAGTTCAAAGAAATGTGTTTGAAAGTGAAAATACTACAAATGTGTTAACTGCAGTTGAAAATTCTGGTAGAAGTTCTCGAGAAATTGCAAACAAGTTTGGAATGCATAATACAATCGCATTAATAATTTTGAAAAAGAATCATTTCCATTCGTACAAACTTCAGTGTCATCAGGTTTTGGTTGAAGGAAATTTTGAGAGGAGAGCAGAGTTTAGTTATGAGATGCTGGAGAAGCCTAATTTAGACCGCAATTTTTTTAAGAGCATTGGTTTTATGGGTGAGTGTACCTTTACGTTAAATAATGAACCAAACGTGCAAAATTGTTGGATTTGGTCAACAAAAAGACCTGAAACTGTTATTGAAGCCGAACTCTATATCGTTAAAACTTAATGCTTGGGTGAGAATGTTCGGACTACATATTATTGGACCATTTTGTTATGAGGAAAATCTAAGCGCGGGTATGTTTTTGGATTTGCTGCAAGAGTAAGTTTTACCGGCTCTAGCAGAAACAGCTCCCGATGAAGAAGAAATTTGGTTTCAAATCGATGTTTGTCCTTCTCACAACAGCCAAAAAGTTAAAGATTTTACCGATAAGTGTTTTAATAGATGGGTACATTTAAAATCTAAAATTTTCACTTCTGAAGGGTTTGCAGATTTACAGACTTTAAAGACAAGCATCATCGAAGAATGCTCGAAAATAACGCCTATCATTCTTGCCAATGTTAGAAAAGAATTTTATAATATATTGGGATATTGCTTAGCGCAAAATGGTGACATATTTAAGCAGTTGCTGTAGTTTCTATAATTTGCAATTGTTAATTATTATTGATATTTATACTAAGATTTTCAACAACTGCAGTTAATACATTTGAAGAATTTTCATTTTTAGACACATTTATTTTCTTGAATATTAGCTTCACAGTTTTTGTCACAACTGCACAAAGGAAGCAACTTTCCACTATTTTCAAATTTGATAGTATTTCTTCCAATAAATAGCTTTAATTAATTTTTTAGGCAATTAAATCTGCTTTATTTATTAACCTGTTTTTTTATTGAATATTTAGATGGTTTGACGTTTGAAGGCGTGTGTTACTTTGACATTTCATTGGTATCCTGATGCTGTACAGAAATGGTACACAATTTTTGCAATTTTTGAAATTAGCGTAAGCTGTAAAATATTTTTAATAGTTCATCTGATAGAGAATTCAATTCTTTAAAGAAAGTTTCTGTAGCGTTTTTACCTAAAAAAAGCAACACACATAAGTTTTCAAATAGCACTACTTCGTGTAGAACTACGCCGCAGATGTCATAAAAGTGCGCATAGCGCAACATTTCCGACTATAGATTGAAATGCTACTGCGCATGTGTCACAGAAAACTGTTCTACCGTATGAAACTGGCATGTCTTGAATTATAGTTTATACCTAGTTTGCACGCATCAAAACAAAATATCGTGCTTCAGGACTAATTGTAAAGGTCAGCTTTTTTTTTAATGTGGTTTACCATATCAAGGGCGTATTGGGGAGCACTAACCCAGGCTTGGGAACTGTATTCCAAATGAGGTAAAATTTGTTGCGATGTGAAGTACTGTTTAGTGTTTAGATCTGTGTCGAAAGTCCAGTTTACAGGAAGCTGTTTAGCTGACTGGCAAAAGGTGGTTAACCCATGAAAGGTTACTATAATACGAACATCTCTAACATAAAAATGGAGTTTGAAAGCTTGAGATCTAAGCCAGTCATATTTACAACAGGAAATAATCGGTATTTCTTGGCGGACACAAGGCAACACTGTCGGCGTTGAACACGAGTAGATTATTCTTTCCCCATTCAAGGATACTTTCTAAGTCACTATTGATTGAGGCTGCCATTTTCACTTTAACGTCCTGACTAGATTTATTGTTGTGGGAGAACTGAGAACTACAAGGTAGAGTGTTGTCGTCTGCAAGGCGGATCAGGTTAGTTGTTGAGGAAATGGGACCATTTATGTATAGCAGGAAAAATGAGGAAATGAGGAATTGGGGCACGCCCGTGTTAATTGCAGTTTCTTTCCAAAAGAAGCCATCGACGACAACGCCTATACGTCTTTTGTCAAGAAAGCTGGAGATCCAATTGATGAGCGTATCGGATAAGCTGAATGAGGTGAGCTTGGCAAGTAGGCACTTGTGCCAAACTTGGTCAAAAGCCTTTGAAATATCTAAAGCAACTGTGTTATTCCAAGGTTGGGTGGCATATGAAATATCACCCGTTGAACTACTCCATCTGAGCCCATATTGCGGTCGTTTAGGAGTTTATTGGATTCTATGAACGAAAGTAGTTGGTGGTCGGTGACTTTTTTTATGATTTTCGATAGAATAAAGGTGATAGCTATTGGTCGATTGTTTGAGGGATTGCTTTTATCGCCCTTTTTAGGAATAGGTTGGACATTTGCCAACATCTACGATGATGGAAACTCTCCAGATGACATGAAGAAAGAAAACAGTTTGGACAATATAGGTACTAGCTCGACGTAGCTGGAATACAGTAAGGGCCAGTCGCCTTGTTTGAGTCAAGTTTACTGATAATTAATTTTAGGAGCTTGTATCGAAGGTGGATTGGTTTCATAGCGTATGGAGTCGATTTGGACTACGGCACAATTTTACCAGCATCATTGAGATATAGGTTGGCTTTGTCAGCTCACGTCATGGGAGGAAAGAAAGATGTACAAAAGTTTCTACTGATGTCTTTAGCTAATGACCAAAATTTACTACTACCTGAGGGACACGAGAATAATTATTGACATTCACGTTCTTCAAATATCTTTTTGGCCTTGGTGATGATGCTTTTGCAACTATTCCTTGAGGCAATATAGTCGGTGTGATTTTCAATATTTATTTGATTTCCATTTGGTACACAATTTATGCTTTTGCTATAACGCATCAGTGATAGCCCTATTAAACCATGGTTTGGAACAGGCACTACCTACGCGATTATGTTTATGTTTTTTGGGAATGTATAACTCCGTACCCATCAAGATAACTTCAGTTATTGAAGAGGAGGACCGTTTGAAGCAATACTCATGCCAAAAGGAAGGTTGCAAAAAATCTCGCTTTTCGCTGCAGTTAGCATTTAAGACACCACATAGTAACAGTGGGAGTGGGTACGAAGGAAGTTATTTCGATTAGGCAGTGGTCCGATTGTCCAAATCTAGAAGAAAGGAAAGGTCACGTATTTCATTCTCTCCCAATGGGGAGGGTGGGCGGTTTGAGCTTTGCAAGTTCATTCAGCCACAATCATGGATTTCCAGCATACATACATACATTACGGATGTCTGTATGGTGGGTTTAATAATGGGTGTAGTCAGGATAGGATCGGAATGAACGAAGTTAGGGTTCTGAGGGGGAAAACACTACCCCCAGCAGTCCCTCAAGTAGCCGTACATCGTGTGCGGGTACATGTGTATGAAGAAAACCCCCTGAAACACATCATACAAACTAGGTGGTTACGGGAATCGAACCCATTACCTTCCGAATGCTAAGCAGGTCGCAACACCACTACTCTACCAGCTCGGTGATCAAGTGGCGAAATAACTCCTGTTTCATAAACAAGTGCATTCGTTGTAAGGAATATGTCGAGGAGATGTGGAGTATGGTTAACGTTGTTAGGGATTCTGGTGGGTTCGGAAATCATATGTGTGGGATCACAGAATTCTGCACTACGACCTGCGGGATTAATGGTAGATGAAATTGAAGCCAAATGAAGTGTGGACATTAAAATCTTCCAGAATTGAGACATCGCAAGATGGAAACTGTGAAAGAAGTAGTGTATTTTCAGACTCAGCCAATCAAAAAGATCTTCGAAGTTATTATCAATGGGAAACCTATACAAACAAAAGTAGAATTTCACAAATTGAGACCCAGAATGTTTGAACCAAATCAAGTCAAATTTGTTTTTTTACAAAGCGGAAATCGTCTTACTGCGTACGTTGTCCTTGGTATACGCACATAATCCGCCTTTAAGACGAAAGTTAGAGTTGAGATTGTATCTGGGCGGGTTATTAGGGACAGTTTGTAGTTTTTGTCAAATATTTTCGAATATACAGAAATACCCACATATGGATATTAAATGAATCGATTAATTATTTTCTATGCTAATTTTTGATACGACGCGGAATTTAGTGCCAAAAATTTCATAGTACAGATAGTTCAAAGTGTTCAAACAAAGTTTGACCTATTCAAATTTTATCGTTCTTTAGAGGTTTTAAACTTAAAATAGTTTTTTGAAACTTCACTTGTGGTCAAGTATACGTATATTTGTACCCCGATACAACTAAATCAATTTATTGAGTGACCATTTTAAATTCTAATTATTTCTTCACATCTTAGGAGGCATTTAGTTTGTATTTTACAACAGAACAATAGACCTAAATATTTCTAATGTGACACAAATACTTTAGCTGCTTGAAGAGTTAAAGTTAGCTAATACAAAAAATTAGTGAGAATAAGGACCCTTTCATACAGAAATAAACGGACAATGCAGGTTCTAGAGGTCCATGTTAACTGAAAATGATGAAATGTAAACTAAATACTAATAAACTCAAGACCTTCCCCATACACTGTCACGAGGCAAACGGGCGTTACGCTTTGTGGCAGGAACATCCGTAATGGGCAAGCTAGACTCAACAAGACGTCGTGTCGGTTACAGTAATAAGTTTTCGGATTCGGAATCTGAATATTCGGATCGGGACGTGTATGCGGATAAAAACGTGCCTGGTGTACCCCAGGAAAGGCAAGTATTAGATAATATAATATTACCTGAGTCCGTTCAAGAATTACCATCTACGTCAAGTACGCCAGTGGCTACACCACCAGCGTTGCCTAAACAGCAGAATGTACAGCAACGACGGCAGAATACGCAGCCACAAGAACTTTTTTTAAATACAAATCCTGGTCAAAAAGAGATACCGTTTACGGGAACCCCTGGAATGTTAGTCGACTGTGAGGATAGTACTATTTATTTTTTTCGCCTATTGACAGATCAAATATTATCTGATCACATTGTAAAAGAAAGCAATACGTATGCAGATCCCTAGATTTCGCAATCTACAATATCTCACGTTCGTATAAGAAATTCGAAACCTATTACTCATCCGGAATTAGAAAAATTTATTGCTGTAATTTTGATGATAGGTCAAATAAATCTACTTTCGATCCATAATTATTGGCAACGGCCAAAAATTTACAATTTTCCTACATTTTTTTCTATATTCTTAAGAGATAGATTTCTCAACATTTTGCAATCACTTCACTTTGCGAGAAATCCTGCACAGGGGGAAGAAAATTCAAGTGGTCCACTTTATAAAATTCGACCAATAATAGAAATTTTCCATCACAACATGAAAACAGTTTATTCTCCTAGTCGAAGTCTGAGTCTGGACGAGTTCTTATTACTGTGGCGCGAGAGGCTCTATTTCCGGCAGTATATCGCCAATAAGCACCATAAATATGGCATAAAACTCTATGTGCTTTCCCAATCAAATGGTCTTGTTTTGAAAGGATTAGTTTACACTAGTTCACGTGACGAGGTTGCATCAGAAAGGATCATGCTGGAAAAGTTGTAACGCATCTTTTATCTGATTTTATGAATTTTGGACATGTGGTGTTTATGGACAACTTCTATAACAGTGTACCATTGACCAGAGAGTTATTAAATCAAGAAACATACGTAACTGGCACTCTTTGACGAGCAAGAGTGGGAAATCCCAAAGCAGTACAAGAAAAACCATTAACTGTAGGGGAAATGTTCCAACAATTTACTTCAGACGGCATCTGCGTCGTAAAATATCACGACAAAAAACAAGTTTCAATAATATCGTCCGAGCATGATGGGGAAATAAATATTGTCACAGTAAGAGGAAACGAAAAAATAAAACCCAAGTAATATTGGATTATAATATTGGAATGGGTGGTGTGGATATATCCGATCAACTCACTGCATACTATCCTTGTGAAAGAAAAACCCTACGATGGAATTTAAAATTAGGAATAAAGAAAAATATGGCAGCAAATTGAAACTTCTTCAATTTAGAGAAAAGGTGATTGAGTCTCTCCTGCCGATTCGCTCTATTATTAGTCCACCATCCACACCTCCTGTTCCAGGACCTTCTGGAACTCCTAAACCTACACTTAAAGGGCATCTTCCATCACAATCACATAGAACTAAACGAAAGCGATGTGTTGAGTGCTACAGAAAAGAATAAGAAAAAACATCTTTTTACTGTAAGGATTGCCCAAATATGCCGCATCTTTGTTTGCAAGGCTGTTTCCGCAACTACCACGAATATTAAATTTTTTTCTTTCTGAATGGTGTACACAGTATTGTGTACCTTCTTTTACATGATTACTTTGAAATAAACAAGTATTATTGTGTTCAATATTTTTAATTTTAGTTACATGAGATATTCCTGATTTCATTTACTTGCTAGTGGGAAGAATGATGAGCCCTGAGATTTCTGTCCAAGTGTGTTCTGTTTGTAAAATTGTAAAAAAAACATAAAATATGGTCACTAGGAAGTTTCTTTGTCTGCTAAGGAAGGTAACTGAGCGCGGCCCAGCAGGGGTCGTTTGGCCCAAACGCTCTGATACGTCATTCTTCTCGCCAAGAGTCTATAGGTATTGAATTTTTTTGTGTTGCTAGAATATAATTTTTTTTTCTTGCTTTTATGTTTTACTCAAATATGTTTAATTCAACTATATATGAAACTCTTTTATTTGTCGATAGCTGTCGTGCGGAATTGCATAACTAAGTTCAGTCGTGTGGCTGATGACGCACACCGTGCATCATGCTTAATTATTTAATTAACACTAATTATTTTTTAAAGAATATTTCTAAAGTTTGTTGATGGGATATAGTGGGGTATACTTAAAGCTATAAAAAATATATATAAAAATAAAAATATTTTCACTTAAATCTTGAAGTTTATACAGGGCCATTTATATCAAAGTTACATTTTTTATGGAACCCCCTGCATATTATTGCATATTTGGATTCCTTGGTTAATTATAGTGCGACATTATGTATCACATATGATATCTAAAACGAATCGTTTAGCCGCGATTTGCCATTTCTACAAAAAGTAGATGTCCGAAAAATTTAAATATCGCAGTTATCACAAAATCTAGAAGGCCACGACTCTGCGTTGTTACTAGACATGAAATTTACTAGCATAGAGCGAACGATGTAATCATAATCCTTCTTGTGTTTAGAGAAATGACTTTGTCAATTTAGAAAATTTAAATCAATGGTAACTTAATTTTTTCAAATGGAAAGGTGATTTTTTCAATTTTTGCATCAAATGACGATTTTTTTAAACTTTATAATCATATAAATTTGTTGGTCTCATCTTCGGAAAGAAAAGGAAAGGTTAAGTTTTTCATTCCCTCCCCAAAGGGGAGGGCGTTGGTCTTTCCAAGCTTCTTCAGTCACAATCATGTATTCCCAGCGTACATACATACATTACGTATATATGCGCGGTGAGATTAAGGATGAGTGTGGTCAGGATAGGATCCGAAGGAACGGAGTTAGGGTTCTAAGGGGGAAAATACTACCCCAGCATTCGTCTAAGTAGCTGCACATGGTGTGTATATGCGCAGTGCCGATGCCGCTACATGTGTACCTCATGCAAGGTAGGCGATAACGGGAATCGAAGGGAATTGAACCCATTACCTCCCGAACGCTAAACTGGTCGTGTCACCACTACCCTACCAGCTCTGACTAATCTTCAGTAGATTTCTTTTAATTTCAGTTTCTGTATTTTTCAACTTTCAGTTTACATTATCTAGTAACCCGTGGAAATAAACAAAAAAAAAAACAATTTACATTATAAAACAGTATTTATTAAAATAAATAAAAAACAGTTACGAGATGAAATAAAAATAAAACAAATTATTTTAATAAATGTTCAGAATGTATACCACATTGTTCTAAGCAAATTTGAATTCTCCGACGAAAACAAGTTTTAACCCTATTTAACATTACTGGGTTCATAGTTACAAACACGTTTCGGTGGTTGGTAGTTCAGCATACTTTTTCCTTGACGTACCCCCACAAAAAGGAATCGAGCGGAGAAATATCTGGAGATCTCGTTACCATTGTGTTGACCCATTCACCCTATTCACTTTTCAACAAGTGCATTATTAAGCCATTCACTTACTACACGTGCACGATGTGGAGGTACGGCATCTTGCTGAAAAGACACGTCTCTAGTTTCAGGGAGTGGTACATCATCAAGGAGTTCGAATAATTTATTATCGAAGAAATTCAAACACAAATTCGAAATTAGAATATTGGCGGTGAAATAGGAACCAACAACTGAAGTACCGAATGTGCCCGCCCTAACATTAATCGACCATGTGTCTGAACTCGGAAATACTAAGGGTTTTCTGAGTAATAATGAAAATCGTGCTGGTTAACAAATCCATTGCAGTGGAAGGTGCACTCTACTGTAAACATGATCCTATCCAAAAACGGAGCATTTTTATTTAACATTTGTTCCGGCCAATAATGATGAAATTAGTTGTTTTTTATTATTTTTCTGACAGATGTTCTGCTTATTTGAAAATCTCTTTCGAGTCGTCGTGTACTCGCATGGGGATTTTCTATTTCTGCAGTTAAAATATTGAGTTGCTTATCTTCGTTGGACAAAGGTTTAATTCTTTCCTGGTTTTCAAGATAAAGAATTCTTCCTGTTGCAATAAATCTTTCGAACAGGTTTTTGAATGATTCTTCCCTTGGATGACACTCCCAGTCCGAATATCTTGTTTTGTACACTCAACTCGCTAGAAACGGATTTCTAGAGCATTCTCCCAAAATAAAAACCATATCAGTCTTTTGATTTTGAGAAAGTCTTGCTATTCTTATCAGTCAAATTTAATGTAACTACTCAAAAAAGCTCTAAACAGAAATAGCAGCACGAACTAGTACCTAATGTCAAAGTAGAGTTAAAGGGACAAAATTGGTTTATGTTTGACAGTCGACTAGTTACTCATTGAAGAATACAGTAAATTGTTCATAAATTGTGCCATTAAAGGAAATCTACCGAAGATAGATAGTGACAAATTTATATCGTTGTAAAGGTAAAAAAATTCAGCATTTGATGCAAAAATGGCCGTTCCATTCAAAATCAAGTTACCATTGATTGAAGTTTTATAAATTGACAAAGTAATTTCTCTGAACGTTGGGATTTGACAGTCTGGTCTAGTATGTACGGGTTGTACATTTACAGGCAAATAAAGCTATTGTATAAATCAAATTCGAGTTGTACAAAAGTTTACCATGTTAACGAAAACGTCATTGCTTGTCAACAAAACAAAACAATACTAAAATATCTAAATTACTTTACATAAACGTCTGTTTTTGCACTGGTTATTCCCAAAATGTGCTAATGAAAGTATAACATGGCCTTCCGCTTAAATCGCTAATTGCTAAAGACAAAACACTTCTTTAGTTTCATTACCAACCAAAATCTGTTAGCTCACCACGTTTCAGCTATTAGAATGTTGTATAACAGTATCCAGTCTTCACGTGTAAATTAATTTTTCGTGTTTTGAACAGTAAAAAAAATTCTCAATTCAACAACGCGGTGTGGTCATTTAAAAATGTAATTGAATTCAATTCAATTACGTACGAATTGTCATAACCTACTACACAAGCAGAGTAGTTACGCACAAACACCTTTACAAACAGTTTCTATAGACCTTAATAAAACACAAGATACACTTCACTTTAGTAATATCAGCCCGCATAACACATGGTCACCTTAGAGACAGCCAGATTTGTAGATTTTTAACTAGCCTCCTACTAAACTTGCATGTTAGTTGTGGGTTACTTTGGCACTTTTAGGAAGTATTCACAATCTAGTTTTATGATGAAAGCTCGTACCGTTGCAAGCATAACTTCAAATATTTGAGTTCTTGTGCGTTATACATTCACCAAACCCGGATACTTCAATTTTTCTCGCTTCTGTAGCTTTTGATAGCTCAATAAACTGTTCCCTTTTACTTTGATTAAAACGGTCCACGAATCTTCCAGCTTATTTCAGTATTCCACGTAAGTGTAACAACAATTTGCACAGGTAGAGCCCTCCTTAATTCTTCTTAGTATTAACTGCTTTAGCAAATAGGGTAAACGTATCCGCACAAAAATTTTGCTCCCTTACGCCTTGTTAGTTCAAGAACGAATCTAGCTTTACTATGACCTTAAGAAATTCGCCATATATGTCACCAAGATCCATTATCCATAGTAAATACTACTATTTAAGGAAAGGTATCCTGCTACTGAGAACCAGAACGTTCAAAACCACAAGCTTCAAAAATCTGGATACCAACTCTTTTTTATGGGACCCTCATTTAACATTTCAATACGACAACGTCTCTTAACTCACTAGTCCTAGGTCGATATTCGTACTTCTTTTTCTTTAACCTAATGGTCTATTGAATATGCTATGTTGCGACGGCAAACTGCTACAGTGCTGATACTATAGTAACAAAAATTCCGGCGCAGTTATCTCAAGGCAGCTACTAAAATATAAAGTTTTAGCTTTCGTTGAAGTAAAACGGTTTGTAGTATTAATTTTGCTAAGGTAGTAGTAACTCCTTGAACTCTAATACAGCTAAAACTTATTAGGATTAGAGTTTATGAGTGTAAAATAACCAAACTTATTAGGCGGTAAAGCACATTTTATATTAATCCGTTTCAATTACTCTTAAAACTACTGATTAGGAAAGAAGGAATACCGATGCAATTAGAGCTGCCTATGATTTGCTCTTAAAGTTGTTCCTTTATAAGGTTTTTCTTACAAGAGAATCACGAACATGTCCTTTGGAAATGATTGACAATTGCGTATAAGCTTGTTCTGCTAATTATAGTGTAGATGGTTTTTCTGTAGTTGGTTTGTTCATAACTATCTCTACAATTTTCTTAAGAAAAGCTAGTTGTAATAAGCGTGATATTTGGAGATTCGGCAGCGATCTTTATTTCTTTGATATCCTTCAATATAACATTTTTTACCTTGAATATTACATACTTATTTTACAGGTCATTTTTTGAGCAAAAATATTGTTCAAAATTTCTGCAAATCAAAATGATAACCTTTTTCTGTAAAAGACCTTCAAGAATTTGCAACACCAGTTATGCCATCTTCCATAGGGAGGAACGAGTAGATAGGAAATTGCATAAAGGAATAAATTTTGTGATTTTGTCATTGACACAGCTTCTTATTACTAGTTTACAAAGACAACACGACAATAACTACATTTGAATACTTTAACACTAAGAATATCTGGTGTGGAAGTCAGGATATTTAAGAAACCTCTTTCGTAATAACTTAATACAATAATCATATGTCAGATGGACGTTTAAACTTTCGTATCAGACAGAGGTTCATAGACATCTAGATGCTAACTTTTCAAAGCCATCCAATTCTATAAAATCTCGGTAATACAACTAAAGCATTTTCAAGTTTTGTATTGAGAAACGTTGTAAAGAGAATTTATGCAAAATTAAATTATTCTTAAAAACATGCTTACATATTTTCCTATAAAGTTGATTGTTATTCAAATAATGAAAAAATAGGACAAATGCTTAAATCCCACCTTAGGAACATTTTTGCCCCCAATTACCTGTTGGGTCAAAAAATTGTATAGAATACAATTAATCGATATGTTTAAGATTTATATGTAGGTATTTTTAAACTTTTGAAGTAAGTAAGTACCTGTTTCAAAATATTTGATAAAAACTAAAAACTGCACCTAATAATCCCCCCTCCTAACGTTCGATTTTTCCTAGTATCTAATCAGATTCAGGAGAAATCAAACACAAAATTTCAAGCGTCTATGAATTATGGTTCTGAAGTTATCGTGGAAACGCAAACGCTCAAGCACGCGCCCAGCATGGCCGATTTTGGCGAAACTTTGTGAAACGTTATAAAATAAGTCGATTTAGCGTTAGTGGAAAAAAGTCAATTCCATAAACCTTCTTTACCTACATATATATATATATATATATATATATATATATATATATATATACAGAGTGATTCAGGAGGGAATGGAAATACATGTCCAGGAGGTCAAAATAAGCTCGTATGTTCCAGTCCGATTTTTGTTTCTTTCTGAGATGCTTTGATTAATTGTAATTTAAAAACTGAGGAAATATTTGTTACAAAACTAAATAAAAAGTGAATCAAGCTAACTTTGATACGCTTGTCCCAAGTCACAATTTGAAACACATAGTAGGTAAGTGTCTTAAAAACTGACAGTGGTAATGCTGTTTGTACAGTAGAGGAGTATCGATGACGTCTTCCACATCGAAGAGTTCGTAACGGGCAAGCGTTTCAAACTGTTTTTAGACGTGCTGGTGAAACTTAGATGTTTCCAAGTGCAAGTATTGTTTGTTAAAGATAGCACGGGCTCGGTTTGGGACTTGAAGAAGATATTCTTCATATTATAGACAATAATCCAGAGATAAGTAGAAGGTGTATCGCATTCTAATTTCAAATTTCACGAACAATAGTGGACGAAGTTCCTTTGAATAGTCGATCTTCCAACATGATGGAGCGCCTCCTCGATTTTCAAATAATGTCAAATAATTTTTTCAGTTTTTAAATTACAATTAATCAAAGTACCTCTGAAACAAACAAAAATCGGACTAAAACGTATGAGCTTATTTTGACCTCCTCGGCATGCCCTTAAAATATTTCCATTTCCTCCTGAATCAAAATTATGATTGTTAGAATTATTTCGTTTCTTTCAATCCTGCAATTTCCACTTTGTGGTCGTGTGTTGCACGCCATATAATTATACTTAGATTCGTTAATCATTTCATTAAGGATGTGGAATCATTAAACTCGTGAACTGGTTATTCAAATTACAGCGTTGTCATATTTAATGCTTTTGACTTATTATTTACTCGCGAAAATATCCGCCTTAAACAGACGCTCCTACTAGAAGTGGTACTTGTTCATTTGTTTAAGACATTTTAAACTAGCGAAAAATTTTACGAATATCCAATGGACCGATCTTCACAAAAGACATTTAGGTCTTAAATACATATGCAAAAACTAAGTGCAATAACTCTTCAATTTTTCCAGTTATTATGGAAAGAAAATATAACAAAGCTTTCTTACTCCAGGGTTCAATCACTGGGCTCTAGACATTTAGGCGATATACACATAAGTCAAACTTAAACCAAATCTTTTTTAATAGTTTTCGAGGTGTGGCGGCAGATAAGTTGTAGACTCGGGAACCTCAAAGGTGATATTTACAGTCTCTTATAATTTTTTCACTTCCTTTAGGTAGGAAAGTTATAGAGTTACTAAATTGATTTATATCTTGGTAATCCTGATTATTATTATTTCAAACGTTTGGAGATCCAGGCAATTCGATGGCTACATAATTCCAACAAGTTTAATAAAAATAATATTTAAACTATATAAAATAGTTTGAATTCAAGCCAAGGTGAAAAAATTGATCGCAAGTAATTATAAGATATTTAATTGTTTTATAAAAAAGCATTTCTAGGTATATAATAATTGTATAGAACACCACAACTACTCGAGAAGTCCAAATACGATACAATTTGTCACTATATACGACTTTTTACATAAATCAGGTTCATTGTTAGCCTCTTCAACACACTTCTTAGCTATTTCAGGAGTTAACATATGTACTACTTCTAACATGAGTGGAATATTAAATATTCCATTATCTATGAAATTGGCGTGATTGTGAAGGCAGTTTAGAAAACAATGAAATAACTCTTCGTCAGGCATGTGCACGTTTTTAAACATATTTCTTGCTATTTCAGGATTCACATTAGTTTCTAAAGCACATTCCTCAAGATAAAGTCCTACTACAGTATCCCATTCTCTCACTGCTTCTGGTGGTAGCTACAAAAATAAAGAATCTAATTAATTTGCAATAACGGCTTGTAACTTTTTACAAAAAATACTGTATACTTTCTGTTTCGGTGTTACAATGAAATAACTTGAGTTTAATTTTGTAAAAAAAAAATCAGTTTTAAGCTACGAAATAGGGAGAAATAGTATGCATGTTACAATGAATGTTGTAATATTCGCTTTTTGTGAATACTCGTAGCTTCGGAACTCGTGCCACAAAATACTCATATTACAATAACATTCACTACAACACGTGTTTTTTAATATACCATTTTACATATCAATCTTGATTAAGCTTATCAACGTAATCTGCTAATCATAATTCGTATTTAATGACAATTCAGATTAAAATAATAATTTTGAAAAAAGCAAAGAAATTTGTATTATATTATTAAATAAATAAGAGCTTTACCTTATTTGAACCTGTTAAGACCAGACATGAAAATAGTACAAATGGCGTCTTCATGATTAGGTATAACTTTTACAACTCTGTAAGTAATTCTTTACTGACTACAATGCATAAAACGTTTACTTTTATTTACTAAAATGTAAACATTTTCTCATAGCATTTATTCACGTATCTTTACAATGTGAGAAAATTCACTTAGAAAGATGTTTAAAATATAAAAATAGATGTAATTACGTCTGTATTCATATTTAGTTCTTTTATTAGTACATTTATTAGGAAACTAGCATGGAACTTCGCTCCGCGCTTATGGTCACAACACACCTCGATAACTGTTTACGATATTTATTTAAAGATAAAATTTTTCTTAAAAAAATTTTCACTTGTGAAACAATGCTAAGAATTATGCTTTTTTTAAATATAATTAAAATGAGGAATTCAATGCCCGTGGATTATCCCACTTTGAAACTCCATTAAAAGTCAGCACTAAGCTACATATATTTTTAATACAGTTATTTTTATTTGGATCAAATATAAAACAAAGCGGGTACCCTAAAAAATATACATCTCAAAAATTTCAAAATTCGGGAAAATCAAAATCATGAATGAAATCAAATATGCCTATTTTATTGGTCTAAAACCATCATCGCATTATTGCCTTTCTAATGAAACCTTTTTTGGGCACATCGGTTGGATGGTTTCAAGGTCTACAACGGACATAGGTAGTTACAATTTTTGTGTTTTATAGATATAGGTTACTAAAAACTAAACTGGTGCCTAAGGTACGTCATAAAAAATGCTAATAATTAATGTATTTATTTGCAAACGTATGGACGATGTATTATATCAAAATAGTAGTGTAAAGGTGTATAAGGCCGAAGGTTACAATCTATGTACAAAAATGCTCCGTACTATGGTGACGCAAAAACAATAACAAAATGATAAAACTAAAAATATAGCATAACCAAATTGGAGACTAATAAGATAAATTTTCAAAATTTTATGGTTTCCCATTTAACAATTCATTTCGTAACACAATTGGTTCATACCTAAAGATTTTTAATATGGCAGACAATAAATGATGTCCAACATAGTATCGTAAAATTTAGTTTTCGTGCTTCCGATGTTACAAACTTAAAACTCACAAGTGCATCAGCCCGTACAGTAAAAGTGCATTCTACTGACATAGCGCAGTGGTAGGATCGCGTAAAGTTATAACTTGCATAGAAT
>JARFJB010001053.1:0-20000 GCA_036346205.1 Vesta saturnalis
CACAGACCGACACGACACGAACAAGGGCAGACACGCACACGGACACACACGCGACACCCACGCATACGCACACGACACGTAACCCACGCACGACACACACGCGCACACGACCCGACACGCACACGCAGAACAACAAACACGCACAAACACACGACACGGACACGCAACGACACGCACACGCACACAACACGCACAGCACACGCACCACACGCCACACACACGGATACGACACGCACGCACGACACGACAAGACAGCACAAGACACGACACAGACGCACGCACAACACACAGCACGCGAAGACACGTGCCCGACACACACACACACCACGCAAACAAACACGACCGACACGCATAGACACGCAAACACACACGCACGACACGCAAGCACGACCAGCAAACGCACAGCAAAGACACGCAAACGACACACACAACAAGACAGCACGAAAGACACGTGCACAGACACACACCACAACTCACACACACACACACACAACAGACACTACACGCACCACGACACACACACAGACACAAAACACAGAAACACAGGACACAGACACAGAACAGACACAGATACAGACAAACACAAACACAGAACAGACACAGACACAAGACACAGACACAGACACAGACACAGACACAGGACAGACATAGACACAGACACAAACACAGACAAGGACAGAACAGACACACAAGACACAGACACAGGACAGACACAGACACAGTCACAGACAAGACACAGAACACAGACACAGACACAAACACAGACAAGACAGACACAGACACAGGACACACACACACACACAGACACAGACACAGACACAGACACAGACACAGACACACACACACAGACACAGACACAGACAGACACAGAACAAGACACATACACAGACACAGAACAGACACAGACACAGGACAGAACAGACACAGAACAGACACAGACACAGGCACAGACACAGACACAGAACAGACACAGAACAGATAATACACAGACACAGACTTAGACACAGAACACAGACATAGACACAGACGAACAGACACAGAACAGACACAGACACAGAACAGACACAGATACAGACACAGACACAGACACAGACACAGACACAGACACAGACAGACACAGACACAGACACAGACACAGACAACAGACACAGAACAACAGACACAGAACAACAGACACAGACACAGACACGACACAGACACAGACACAGACAGACACGACACAGACAGAACAGACACAGAAAGACACAGACACAGAACAGACACGACACAGAACAGACACAGACACAGACACAGACACAGACAACAACAGACACAGACACAAACACAGACACAGATAATAACAGACACAGACAGACACAGACACAGACAAGACACAGACACAGACACAGACACAGACACAGAACAGACACAGAACAGACACAGACACCAGGACAGAACAGACACAGACACAGAACAGACACAGACAAGCCACAGAACAGAACAGACACACACAACAACAGAACAACAGACACAGACACAACACAGACACAGACACAGACACAGACAGACACAGAACACAGAACAGACACAGACAAACAGACACAGACACAGACAGACACAGACACAGACACAGGCACAGACACAGACACAGACACAGACACAGACACAGACACAGGCCAGGCACAGACACAGAACAGACACAGACACAGAACAACACAGAACAGACCAAGACACAGACACAGACACAAGACACAGACACAGACACAGACAGACACAGACAACAGACACAGACACAGAACAACAGACACAGACACAGACACAGAACAGACACAGACAGACAAACACAGACAAAACACAGACACAGAACAGACACAGACACAGACACAGACACAGACACAGAACAACAGACACAGACAACAGACACAGACAGAACACAGACACAGAACAACAGACACAGACAGAACAGAACACGACACAGAACACAACAGACACAGACACAGAACAACAGACACAGACACAGAACAGAACAGACACAGACAGACACAGACAGACACAGACAACAAGACAAGACACCAACACAGAATAGAACAACAGACAAGACAGAAAGAACAACACAGACAGAGACACAGACACAGCCACAGACACAGAACAACAGACACAGACAGACACAGAAACAACAGAACAGACACAGACACAGACACAGACAGACACAGACACAGACACAGAACACAGAACAGACAACAGACACAGACACGACACAAGACACAGACACAGAACACAGAACAGACAAGACACAGACACAGACACAGACACAGACACAGACACAGACAAACACAGACCAACACAGACAAACAGACACAGACACAGACACAGACACAGACACAGAAGACACAGACACAGACACAGACACAGACACAGACACAGACCAAGACACAGACAAGACACAGAACAGACACAGACACAGAACACAGACACAGACACAGACACAGACACAGAACAACACAGACACAGAACAGACAGAACAACACAGACACAGACAGACACAGACAACAGGCACAGACACGACACAGACACAGACACAGAAACACAGAACAACAGAACAGACACAGACACAGACAACAGACACAGACACAGACACAGAACACAGAACAACACAGAACAGGCCAGGCACAGACACAGACACAGACACAGACAACAAACACAACAAGACAGACACAGAACAGACACAACACAGACAAACAGACACAGACACAGACACAACACAGACACAGACACAGACACAGACAACAGACACAGACACAGAAAAGACACAGACACAAACAGACACAGACACAGACACACACAACAGACAGACACAGACACAGACACAGACAACAACACAGACAACAGACACAGACACAGACAGACAAACAACACAGACACAGAACACAACACAGACACAGACACAGACACAGACACAGACACAGAACAGAACAGAACAACAGACACAGACACAGACACAGACACAGACACAGACAAAGACACAAGACAGACACAGACACAGACACAGAACAGACACAGACACAGACAGACACAGAACAACACAGACACAGACACAGACAGACACAACACAGACAAGACACAGACACAGAACAGAACACAGACACAGACACAGACAAACAGACACAGACACAGACACAACACGACACAGACACAGACACAGACACAGACACAGAACAGACACAGACAAACAAGACAGACACAGAACAGACACAGACACAGACAGAACAGAACAACAGACACAGACACAGACACAACAGACACAGACACAGACAGACACAGAACAACAGACACAGAACAGACAACAGACAGACAGACAACAGACACAGACACAGAAACACAGACAGACACAGAACAGACACAGACACAGAACAGAACACAGACACAAGGACACAGGCACAGAACAGAACAGACACAGACACAGACACAGACAACAGAACACAGAACAGAACAACACAGACACAGACACAGACACACAACACAGACACAGAACAGACACAGACACAGACACAGACAACAGACAAGACACGACACAGACACAGACAAACACAAACAGACACAGACACAGAACAGACACAGACACAGAACAGACACAGACACAGAACGACACAGGCACAAACACAGACACAGAACAGACAAACAGAAACAGACAAGAAACAGACACAGACACAGACACAACACAGAACACAGACACAGACACAGACACAGACACAGACACAGACACAGACACAGACACAAACACAGACACAACACAGGACAGACACAGACACAGAACAGACACAGACAGACACAGAACAGACAGACACAGACACAGACACAGAACAGACACAGACAAACAGACACAGACACAGACACAGACAACACAGAAAACAGAAACCAGAAACAGACACAGACACAGACACAAAGACAAACACAGACAAAGCAGACACAGACACAGACACAGACAAGACACAGACAGACACAGACACAGACACAGACACAACACACACAGACACAGACACAGACAAGAACAGAACAGACACAGAACAGACAAGACACAGACAGACACAGACACAGACACAGACACAGACAAGACAAACAAGACACAGACAAGACACAACACAGAAACAGAACAGACACAGAAACAGACACAACAGAACAAAAGACAAAGACAGACACAGAAAACACAGACACAGACAGACACAGACACAGACACAGACACAGACAGACAAACAGAACAGACACAGACACAGACACAGAACAACAGACACAGAACAGAACAGAATAACAAAGACAGAACAGACACAGAACAGAACAACAGACACAGACACAGACACAGACACAGACACAGACAGAACAACAGACAAGACACAGACAAGACACAGACACAGAACAGACACAGACACAGACACAGACAGACAGACACAGACACAGAACACAGAACAGACACAGACACAGAACAACAGAAACACAGAAACCACAGACACAGACAGACACAGAACAGACACAGACAAACAGAACAGACAGAAAAGACAGACACAGACACAGCACAGACACAGACAGAACAACACAGACACAGAAACAGACACAGACAAGAACACAGACACAGACAACACAGACACAGACACAGACACAGAAAGAACAGACAGAACACAGACACAGACACAGACACAGACACAGACACAGACAACAGAACAACAGACACAGACACAGAACAGACACAGACACAGACACAGACAAGACAACAGACACAGACAAACAGACACAGACACAGCACAGACAACAAAGACACAAACACAGAACGACACAGAACACAAACAGACACACACAGACACAGACACAGACAACCAACAGAACAGACAGACAACAGACCAGAAGACAGACACAGACACAGACACAGAACAGCACAGAACAGACAAACACAGACACAGAACAGACACACACAGACACAACACAGACAACAGACACAGACACAGACACAGACACAGACACAGACACAGACACAGGCAAGACACAGACACAGACACAGACACAGACACAGACAGACACAGACACAGACACAGAAAGAACACAGAAACAGACACAGACACAGACACAGAACAGACACAGACAAGAACAACAGACACAGACAACAGACAAGACAAGAACACAGACACAGAACACAACAACAGACACAGAACACAGACACGACACAGACACAATACAGACACAGAAAAGACACAGAACACAGACACAGACACGGGCAGCACAGAACAGACACAGACACAGAAACACAGACACAGACACAGACACAGAACAGACACAGACAGAACAACAAAACAGAACAAACAGACACAGACACAGACACAGACACAGACACAGACAGACACAGACACAGACACAGACACAGACACAGACACAGACACAGAACACAGACACAGACACAGAACAACAGACACAGAACAACACAAGAACACAACAGACACAGGACAAGACACAGAAACAGAACAGACACACAGACACAGACAAAGACAGACACAGAACACAGACACAGACAGACAACAGACAAGACACAGACACAGAACAACAGACACAGACACAGACACAGACACAGACACAGAACAGACACAGACAACAGACACAGACAAGACACAGACACAGACACAGAACAGACACAGAATAGACACAGACAGACACAGACACGACACAGACACAGACACAGACACAGACACAGAACAGACACAGACAAGAACAGAACAACGACACAGACACAGACACAGACACAGACAAACAGAAACAACAGAAACAGACACAGAACAACAGACAACAAAGACACAGACACAGACACAGAACACAGACACAGACACAGACACAGAACAGACACAGAAACACAGACAGAACAACAGACACAGACACAGAACAACAGACACAGACACAGACAAGACACAGACACAGACACGAACAACACAGCACAGACACAGACACAGACACAGGCCACAGAACAACACAGACACAGACAGCACAACCAGAAACAGAGACAGGACAAACAGAAACACAGACACAGAAGACAAAGACACAGACACAGACACAGACAGACACAGACACAGACACAGACACAACACAGACACAGACACAGACACAGACACAGACACAGACACAGACACAGAACAGACACAGACACAAAGACACAGAACAGACACAGACACAGAACAGACACAGACACAGACACAGACACAGACACAGACAAACAGACACAAAGACAAGACACAGACACAGACACAGACACAGAACAGACACAGAACAGACAAGACACAACACAGACAAACAGACACAGAACAGAAACAGACACAGACACAGACAGAAACAAGACAGACAGACACAGAAACAACAGACACAGAACAGACACAGACACAAACACAGAACAAAGACACAGACACAGACAAGAACAGACACAGACACAGACACAACAGACACAGAACAGACAACAGACACAGACACAGACACAGAACACAGACAGACACAGACACAGAACAGACACAGAACAGACACAGACACAGAACAGACACAGACACAGACACAGACACAAAGACACAGACAAACAACACAGAAACAGAACAGCACAGCACAGACACAGACACAGAACACAGGAAGACAAAGACAAGACACAACACAGACAAACAGACACAGACAGAACAACAGACACAGACACAACACAGACACAGACACAGGCACAGGCACAGACACGGACACAGACACAGACACAGAACAGAACAGAACAGACACAGGCACAGAACACAGACACAGGACAGACACAGACACAGACACAGACCAGACACAGACACAGAAAGACACAGACACAGACACAAGACACACACAGACACAGACACAGACACAGACAAGACAAGACACAGACACAACAAGGCACAGACACAGACACAGCACAGACACAGACAGACACAGACACAGACACGAAACAGACAACACAGACACAGACAAAGACACAGACAACAGACAAAACACAGACACGACACAGACAACAGACACAGACAAGACACAGAACAACAGACACAGACACAGACACAGACACAGACAAACACAGACACAGACACAGAACACAGACACAGACAACAGACACAGAAACACAGAACAACAGACACAGACACAGAACAGACACAGACACAGGACAGACACAACAGACACAGACAGACAAGACAAAGAAACACAGGCACAGACACAGACAGACACAGACACAGAACACAGAACAACCAGACACAGACACAGACAGACACAGACACAGACAAACAGACACAGAACAGACACAGACAGACACAGACACAGACACAGACACAGAACAGACACAGACACAGACAGAACAACACAGACACAGACACAGAACAACAGACACAGACACAGAACAACAGACACAGACACAGACACAGACACAGAACAGACAGAACAACAAGACACAAACACAGAACAGACACAGACACAGCAAAGACAACAAGACAAGAACACAGACAACAGAACAACAGACACAGACACAGACACAGACAAGAACAGACACAGACACAGACACAGAACAAACAGACACAGACACAGACACAGACACAGAACAACACAGACACAGACACAGAACAACAGACACAGACAAGAACAAACACACAGAACAGAACAACACAGACAACAGACCAGACACAGACACAGACACAGAACAGACACAGACACAGACACAGACACAGACACAGACAAGACACAGACACAGACACAGACACACAGAACAAACAGACACAGAAGACACAAGACACAGACACAGACACAGACAACAAACAGACACAGACACAGACACAGACAGACACAGACACAGACAAGACAAGACACAGACACAGACAGACAGACAGACACAGACACAGAACAGACACAGAACAGACAGAAACAGAAACAAAACAGACACAGAAACAGAACAACAGACAGACACAGACACAGACACAGACAAACAGACACAAGACACAGACACAAGACACAGACACAGACACAGACACAGACACAACAGACACAGGCAGACACAGACACAAAACAGACACAACACAGGCACAGAAGACACAGACACAGACACAGACACAGAACAACAGACACAGACAAGACACAGACACAAACAGAAACAGACACAGAAACAGAACAGACACAGACAAGAACAGAAGACAACAGACACAGACACAGACACAGACACAGACACAGAACAGACACAGACACAGACAGACAAGACACAGACACAGAACACACAGACAAACAGAACAGACACAGACACAGACACAGACACAGACACAGACACAGACACAGACAACACAGACACAGAAACAGACATAGAAAGACACAGACAGACACAGGAACAGACACAGACACAGACACAGACACAGAACAGACAGACACAGACAAACAGACAGACACAGACACAGACACAGACACAGACACAGACACAGAACAACAGACACAGAAAGAACAGAACACAGACAGAACAACAGACACAGACACAGACACAGAACACAGAAACAGAACAGACAAAACAGACAGGCACAGACACAGACACAGGCCAGACAGACACAGAACAACAGACACAGACACAGAACAGACACAGACACAGACACAGAAGACACAGACAAGAACACAGACACAGACACAGAACAGAACAGACACAGACACAGACACAGACACAGACACAGACAGACACAGAACAGACACAGAACAGGCACAGAACAGACACAGACACAGACACAGAACAGACACAGACAACAGACACAGACACAAGACACAGACACAGACACAGACACAACAGACACAGACACAGACACAGAACAGACACAGACACAGACAAGCACAGACACAGACACAGAACAGACACAGACACAGAACACAGACACAGAACAGACACAGACACAGACACAGAAAGACACAGACACAGACACAGACACAGACAAACAAGACAGGCAAGACACAGACAGACACAGACACAGACACAGACAGAACAGATAACAGACACAGAACAGACACAGGCACAGACACAGAACAGACACAGACACAGAACAGACACAGACAAACAGAACAGACAAGACAAGACACAGACACAGACACAGACACAGACAGACACAGACACAGACACAGACAAAGACAACAGGCACAGACACAGGACAGACACAGACACAGACACAGGACAACAGAACAACAGACACAGACACAGGCACAGACACAGACAAACAAAGACACAGACACAGACACAGAAACAGAACAGACACAGACAGACACAGACAAACGGAACAGAAACAGAACAGACACAGGAACACAGGCACAGAACACAGAACACAGACACAGACAAGGACAGACAAGACACAGACACAGAACACAAAGACACAGAACAGCAAGACAACAACAGAACACAGGACAAACAGACACGGACAGACACAGACACAGAAACAGGAACAGACACAACACAGGACACAGACAGACAAACAGGACACAGACACAGGACAGGACACGGACAACAGAACACAGAAACACAGACACGGCACAGATAAACACAGACAAACACAGACACAGCACAGACACAAACAGACACAGACCAGACACAGACACAGACACAACAGACACAGAACACAAGACAAGGCACAGACACAGACACAACACAGACACAACACAGACACAACACAGACACAACAGAACACAGACACAACACAGAACACAGAACACAGAACAGACACAGACACAACACAGAAACACAGACACAACCACAGAACACAACACAGAACACAAAGACACAAAGAAACAGAACACAAGAACACAAGAACACAGACAACAGAACACAGACACAACAGACACAACAGAACACAGAACATAGACAAACACAGACAACAGACACAGACACAACAGACAGAACACAGACAGAACAGACACAGAAACAGACACAGAACAGACACAGAACAGGACAACACAGAACAGAACACAGACACAAGAACACAGACAACCACAGACACAACAGAAACAACAGACACAACAAGAAAACAGACACACAGACACAGACACAGACACAACAGACACAGACAACACAGACACAGACACAGAAACACAGAACAGAAACAGAACACAGGCCACAAAGACACAACACACAGACACAGAACAACACAAACAGACAGACACAGACACAGACACAGAACACAAACACAGACACAGACAAGACACAACAACACAGAACACAGACACAAACAGGACACAGACACAGACACAGACACAGAACAGACACAGACAAACAGACACAACACAGATAACACAGACACAGACCAAAGACACAGACACAGAACAACAACAGACACAGACACAGACACAGACACAGACAAACAGAACAGAACAGAAACAGACACAGACACAGACAACACAGACACAAGACACAGACACAGACAAGACACAGACACAGAAAGACACAGACACAGACACAACAACACAGAGACAAGAACAGACACAGACACAAACAGACACAACACAGACACAACACAGACACACAAGGACAACACACAGACACAGAACAACACAGACACAACAAGAACAACACAGACACAACACAGACACAAAGACACAGACACAGACAAACAAGAACACAACAGACACAGACAACACAACAGAACAACACAGACACAGAAACACAACACAGACACAACAGACACAGACACAACACAAAGACAAACACAGACAAACACAGAACAACACAGACACAACACAGACAATACAGACACAGACAAAGACAAGACACAGACACAGACACAGACAAGAACAACACAGACACAGACACAACACAGATAACAGACAAGAACAGACACAGACACAGAACAGAACACACAGAAAACACAGACAACAGACAAAAAAGACACAACATAAAACAGACACAAACAGACACAACAAGACACAGACACAAGACAACACAGACACACAACACAAACAGACACAGACACAACACAGAACACAGACAAACACAGACACAGACACAGACACAACACAGACACAGAACACACAGACACACAAGACACAGACACAGACACAGACACAGAAAGAACAAACAGAACAGACACAGACACAGACACAGACAGACACAGAACACAGACACAGACACAGGACAACACAACACAGAACAAAACAACAAGACACAGACACAGAACAGACACGACACAACAGACACAGAACAGCACAGACACAGACACAGACACAGACACAGACACAGACACAGAAATACAGACAAGACACAGACACAGACACACAGAAACACAGACAGACACAGACACAGACAAAACAGACACAGACACAGGCACAGACACAGAACACAGACAGACAACAGACACAGACACACACAGAACAGACACAGACAGACACAGACACAGACACAGAACACAGAACAGACACAGTAGACACAACAAACAGACACAGACACAGACACAGACACAGACACAGACACAGACACAACATAGGACAACAGAACACAGACACAGAACAGACACAGACACAGACACAGACACAGAACACAGACACAGACACAGACACAGAACAGACACAGACACAGACAGACACAGACACAAGACACAGACACAGACACAGACAAGACACAAGACAACAGACACAGGACAAAAGACACAGAAACAAGACACAGAACAGACACAGACACAGGCCAGACACAGACAAGACAAAGACAACAGACACAGACACAGAAACAGAACACAGACAACAGACACAGAATAACAGACACAGAACAATAGACAAGACACAACACAGACAGACACAACAACAACAGACACAGACATAACAGACGGACACAGACACAGACACAGAAACACAGACACAGGAACACAAGAACAACGGACACAGACACAGACACAAACACAACAGAACAAAGAAACAGACACAACAACAGACACAGACAGAACAAGACACAAGGACACAGACACAGACAACACAGAACACAGACACAGACAAGGAAACGGACAACACAGACACAGACACAGACAACAGACAGAACAGACACAGACACAGAACAGACACAACACAGACACAGAACAGACACAGACAGAACAGACACAGACACAACACAGACACAAGACACAGACACAGAACAACACAGACACAACAGACAACAGAACATAGACACAAACACACAACACAGACACAAACCACAGACACAAGACACAACACAGACACAAGACACAAGACATAGACACAGACAACAACACGACACAGACACAGAACACAGAAACAAAGACAACAACAACAACACAACACAACAAGAACAGACAACAGACACAGAACATAGAACACAGAAAGACAGACAAGACACAGAACAACAACACAGAAACAAGACAGAACACAAACAGGCACAGACACAACAACAGACAACACAGACACAGAACACAGACACAACAGACACAACACAGAACACAACACAGACACAGAACACAAACAAGAACACAACACAGAACAGAACACAGAACACAGAACACAAGACACAACAACAGACACAACAAACAACACAGAACAATAGACAAACAACACAACACAACACACAACACAACACAACACAGAACAACAGACACAGACAACAAAACACAGACACAGACAACACAGACACAGACACAGACACAGACAACACAGACACAAGAACACAGACACAGAACAACAGACACAGACACAGAACAGACACAGAAGAACAGACACAACAACACAGACACAGAACAACACAGAACAACAGACACAGACAGACACAGACACAGAACAACACAGACACAGAACAGACACAGACAACAGACACAGACACAGAACAGACAAGACACAGACACAACAGAACAACACAGAACAACACAGACACAGACACAGAACAAACAGACACGACACAGAAAACACAGACACAGAAGAACGACAAGGACACAGACACAGACACAAACAACAGACACAGACACAGACACAACAACACAGACACAGACACAGACAACAAGACACAGACACAGAACAACACAACAGACAACAGACACAGACACAGACACAGAATAACAGACACAGACACAGACAAGAAACGGAACAACACAGACACAACACAGACACAGAAACACAGACACAGACACAGACACAGACACAGACACAGAACAACACAGACACAGACACAGACACAGACACAGACACAGACACAGAACAACACAGAAGACACAGACACAGACAAACAGACACAGACAAAACAGACACAACACAGACACAGACACAGACAACACAGACACACAACACAGAACACAGACACAACACAGACACAAGACAACAGAACAATAGACAGACACAGACAACACAGACACAGAACAACAGACACAGACACAGACACAACAACACAACACAACACAACACAGAACAGACACAACAAACAGACACAGACAGACACAACAGAACAAACAGAACAGACACAGAACAACAGACACAGACACAGACACAACAGACACAGACACAGAACAGAAAGACAAGACACAGATAACAGACACAGACACAGACACAAACACAGACAAGACACAGAACAGACACAGACAACACAGACAACAAACACAGACACAGACACAACACAGACAAACAGACAACACAGACAAGACACAGAAACACAGACACACAGAACAACACAGACACAGACACAACAGACACAGACAACACAGAACAACACAGACAACAGACACAACACAGACACAACAACACAGACACAGACACAACATACAACACAACACACACAGACACAGACACAGACACAAGACAACACAGACACAGACACAGACAAGACACAGACAACACAACACAGACACAGACACACAACACAAGACACAACAGAAACAGACACAGACAACAACAACAAGACACAACAGACACACACACAACACAACACAACACAACACAACACAACACAACAGACACAGACACAGACAACAGAATAACAACACAGAACAGAACAGAAGACACAGACACAGCACAGAACACAGACACAGACACAGACACAGACAACAACACAGACAACACAGACAACAAAACACAGACACAAGACAACAAGACACAGACACAGACACAGACACAACACAGACACAGACACAGAACAACAGACACAGACACGGACACAGACACAACACAGAAACACAGACACAGACACAGACAACACAAAACACAGAAACAAACAGAACACAACACAAAACAGAACACAGACACAGAACACAGACAAGACAGACACACAGACACAGACACAGACACAGGCCAGAACAGAACACAGACAACAACAGAGAACAGAACACAGACACAGACACAGACAAATAACACAACAGACACAACACAGACACAACACAGAACACAAGAACAAGAACACAGAACACAGACACAACACAGACACAGACAAACACAGACACAACACAGAACACAGACACAACAAGACACAACA
Organism: Vesta saturnalis; assembly: GCA_036346205.1. Lineage (NCBI taxonomy): Eukaryota > Metazoa > Arthropoda > Insecta > Coleoptera > Lampyridae > Vesta > Vesta saturnalis. Next base: position 14,450 of record JARFJB010001053.1, read on the forward strand.
ACAACACAGACACAGACACAAAAGACAGACACAGACACAAAAACACAACACAACACAAGACAACAACAGACACAGAACAAGACAAAAACAAGACACAAGAACAACACAGAATAGACACAGACAAGACACAGACAACAAGACAAACAGACACAAGACACAGATAACAGAACAGAATAGACAAGACACAGACACAACACAGACACAACAAAACACAAGACACAGAACACAGAACACAAGACACAAGACACAACAACACAACACACACAACACAACAACACAACACAACACAAAACAAGAACAGACAACAGACAACAATAACAGACACAGAAACAAGACATAACAGACACAGAACACAACACAACAAAACACAACACAACACAACACAACACAACACAACACAACACAACAGACACACAGACAACAAACACAAGAACACAGACAACAGACACAAACACAGACACAGACACAAGAACACAGACACAAAACACAGAACAAGAAAAAAGGGCCCCCCACCCAACAACCACAAAAAAAAAGGGGGGGGGGGACACCAACACCAAAAACCAACCAACGGAAACAACCCCCACCAAAACCACACCAACCAAACCCAAAACCACAAACCCAACACCAACCCCACAACAAAAAACAAACACCAAAAACCAACCAAACCAAGGCACAACACCCAACCAAACCAAAAAAAAAAAAAAAAGGGGGGGGGGAAAAAAAACAAAAAAGGGAAAAAAACAGGGGAAAAAGGGCCCGGGGAAAAAACAACCCCCCGGGAACCAAAACACCCAACCCAACCCCCAAAACCCAAAAAAAGGCCCCAAACCAACAAAAAAAAAAAAAAAAACAACCAACACCCCCCCCCCCCCAAAAAAAAAAAACACCAACCAACCCCCCCCCCCAAAAAAAAAAAAAACAAACAACCAACGGACACAGACACAGACAACAAAACAGACAAAGACACAAACACAGACAAACAAACAGGAAACAAAAACACCAAACAAAAAAACAAAACAGACAAAAAAAAAAACAAACAACCAAAAAAACAAACAAAAGAACAAACAACACAAACAAACAAACAAACAAAAACAAAAAAAAAAAAAAAAAAAAAAAAAAAAAAAAAAAACACACACACAGACACAGACAAGACAGACACAGACAAACAAACAACAAACAAACACAGACACAGGAACAGACACAGACACAGACAAACAACACAAAAACAAACAAAAGACAAACAAGAAATAAAACACAGACCAAACACAGACACAGACAAACAAAATTAAAACACAAACAACAAACACAAAACAAAACAGACACAAACAACACAGACACAACACAAAAACAAACAACACAAACAACACAGACAAAAAAAAAAAAAAAAAAAAAAAACACAACACAACACAACAACACCCCCCCCCCCCCCCCCCAAAAAAAAAAAAAAAAAAAAAAAAAAACACAACAGACAAACAAACAAACAAACAGACACAGACACAAACAAAAAAACAAAAACAAACAAACAAACAAAAACAAGACACAAACAAACAAACAAAAACAACACAACAACACAACACAACCACAAACAACACAACAAAACAACACAGACAACCCAAAACAACAAACACAAACACAGACAAACAAAACAAACACAACAAAAAAAAAAAAAAAAAAAAAAAAAAAAAAAAAAAAAAAAAAAAAAAAAAAAAAAAAAAAAAAAAAAGGGGGGGGGGGGGGGGGGGGGGGGGGGGGGGGGGGGGGGGGGGGGGGGGGGGAAAAAAAAAAAAAAAAAAAAAAAAAAAAAAGGGGGGGGGGGGGGGGGGGGGCCCCCCCCCCCCCCCCCCCCCCCCCCCCCCAAGACACAAAAAACACACAACAGACACCAAACCAAAAACAAAAACCACAACCAAAAACCAACAGACACAACAGAACAAAAAAAAAAAGACCAACGGGGCCCCCCCCCCCCCCCCCCCCCCCCCCCCCCCCAAAAAAAAAAAAAAAAAAAAAAAAAAAAAAAAAAAAAAAAAAAAAAAAAAAAAAAAAAAAAAAAAAAAAAACAAACAAACAACAAAAAAACAACAAACACAGACACAAAAAAGACACAGACACAAACAAACAAACAGACCAAGACACAAAAGACCAGACACAGACAAACAGACACAGCCAACAAAAAACAAACAAACAAACAAAAACACAGACAAGACAAAAAAAAAAAAAAAAAAAAAAAAAAAAAAAAACACAACACAGAACAGACACAGACAAAAAAAGGGAAACAACACAGACACAGACAGACACAGACAAAAACAGACACAGACCAAAACAAACAAAAACAAACACAGAAACAAACAAACAAAAACAAACAACAAACAAACAAACACAAACAAAAACCAAGGCCCCCCCCCCCCAAAAAAAAAAAAAAAAAAAAAAAAAAAAAAAAAAAAAAAAAAAAAAAAAAAAAAAAAAAAAAAAAAAAAAAAAAAAAAAAAAAAAAACAAACAAAAAAAAAAAAAGGGGGGGAAAAAACAAAAAGACACAGACAAAAACAACCAAAAACAGAACAAACAAACAAAAAAAAAAAAAAAAAAAACAAACAAACAAACAAAACAAACAAAACAAACAAAACAGACACAGACACAGACAAAAAAAAAAAAACAACAAACAGACAAAAAAAAAAACACAAAACACAGACAAAAAAAAAAAAAAAAAAAAGGGGGGGACACAGACACAAACAACAAACGACAAACAAACAGACAAACAAACAGACACAGACACAGACAAAAAAAAAAAAAAAAAAAAAAAAAAAAAAAAAAAAAAAAAAAACCCCCCCCCCCCCCCAAAAAAAAAAAAAAAAAAAAAAAAAAAAAAAAAAAAAAAAAAAAAAAAAAAAAAAGGGGGGGGGGGGGGGGGACACAGACACAGACAAAACAGACAGACACAAACAGACACAGACACAGACAAACAACAAACAAAAAACAAACAAACCAGACACAGACACAGACACAGACAAACAGACAAACACAGACACAGACAACAGACACAACAAACACAGACACAACACAGACACAGACACAGACACAGACACAGAACAGACAAAAAAAACAGACACAGACACAGAAAAAAAAAAAAAAACAAAAAAAAAAAAAAAAAACGACACAACCACAAAACCAAACACAGACACAGACAAACAAAACAAAAAAAAAAAAAAAAAAAAAAAAAAGGGGGAAAAAAAAAAAAAAAAAAAACCAAAAAAAAAAAAGGGGGCCAAAAACAAAAAAAAAAACCACAGACAAACAAACAACACAAACAAAACAAAAAAAAAAAAAAAAAAAAAAAAAAAAAAAAAAAAAAAAAAAAAAAAAAAAAAAAAAAAAAAAAAAAAAAAAAAAAAAAAAAAAACCCCAAACAAAAAAAAAAAAAGCCCCAAAAAGGGGGGGGGGGAAAAAAAAAAAAAAAAAAAAAAAACCAACAAAAACCCCCCCCCCCCGGGAAAAAAAGGAAAAAAAGGAAAAAAAGGGAAAAAAAAAAAAACCCCCCCCAAAGGGGGAACAAAAAAAAAACCAGGAAAACAGGGGAAAAAAAAAACAGACACAGACAAGACACAGACAAACAAAAAAAAAAAAAACAAAAAAAAAAAAAAAAACCCCCCCCCCCAAAAGGAAACAGGAAAAACAAACAAAGACACAGACAAACCCAAAAACAAACAAAAAAAAAAAAACCAAAAGACCAAACAAACCAAACCCAAAAACAAACAAAACAAACAGACACAGACACAGACACAGACCAAACACAGACACAGACCCCGGACACAGACCAAAAAAAAAAAACAAACAGAACAGGAAACCAAACCAAAAAAACCGACCCCCCCCCCCCCCAAAAAAAAACCAAACCAAAAAAAAAAACCCCCCCCCAAAAAAACCAGGAAACAAAGGACCGCCAAACAAAAAAAAAAAACAGGAAAAAACCCAAACCAAACCAAACCAAACCAAACCCCAAACCAAACCAAACCAAACCCCCCCCCCCCCCAAAAAAAAAAAAAAAAAAAAAAAAAAAAAAAAAAAAAAAAAAAAAAAAAAAACAAAGACCAAAAAACAAACAAGACAAACAGAAAAACCAAGACACAGGGAAAAAAAAACCCCCCCCCCCCCCAAAAAAAAAAACCAAACCCCCCCCCCCCCCCCCCCGTGTGTGTGTGTGTGTGTGGTGGTGTGCGTGCGTGCGTGCGTGCGTGCGTGCGTGCGTGCGAGCGTGCGTGCGTTCGTGCGTGCGTGCGTTCGTGCGTGCGTGCGTGAGTACGAGCGTGCGTGCGTTAGTGCGTGCGTGCGTGTGTGTGTGTGTGTGTGTGTGTGTGTGTGTGTGTGTGTGTTGGTATGTGTGTTTGTATGAGTGTGTCTGTGACTGTGTCTGTGTATGTGTCTGTGTCTGTGTATGTGTCTGTGTCTGTGTCTGTGACTGTGTCTGTGTCTGTGTCTGTGTCTGTGTCTGTGTCTGTGTCTGTGTCTGTGTCTGTGTCTGTGTCTGTGTCTGTGTCTGTGTCTGTGTTTGTGACTGTGTCTGTGTATGTGTCTGTGTCTGTGTCTGTGTCTGTGTCTGTGTCTGTGTCTGTGTCTGTGGCTGCGTATGTGTCTGTGTCTGCGTCTTCGTCTGCGTATGCGTCTCCGTCTGCAACTGCGTCTGCGTCTGCGTCTGCGTCTGCGTCTTCTTCTGCGTCTGCGTCTGCGTCTGCGTCTGCGTCTGCGTCTGCGTCTGCGTCTGCGTCTGCGTCTGCGTCTGCGTCTGCGTCTGCGTGTGCGTCTGCGTCTGCGTCGGCGTCTGCGTCTGCGTCTGCGTCTGCGTCTGCGTATGCGTCTCCGTCTGCAACTGCGTCTGCGTCTGCGTCTGCGTCTGCGTCTGCGTCTGCGTCTGCGTCTGCGTCTTCGTCTGTGTCTGTGTCTGTCTGTGTCTGAGTCTGTGTCTGTGTCTGTGTCTGTTTTTGTGTCTGGGTCTATGTCTGTTTCTGTGTCTATGTCTGTGTCTGTGTCTGTGACTGCGACTGCGCCTGCGACTGCGTCTGCGATTGCGACAACCACAGCGACTGCGACTGCGTCTGCGTCTGCGTCTCCGTTTGCGCATGCGTCTGCGTTTGCGTCTGCGTCTGCGTCTGCGTCTGCGTCTGCTTCTGCGTCTGCGTCTGCGTCTGCGTCTGCGTCTGGCGTCTGCGTCTGCCACTGCGTCTGCGTCTGCGTCTGCGTCTGCATCTGCGTCTGCGTCTGCGTCTGAGTCTGCGTCTGCGTATTCGTCTGCGTATTCGTCTGCGTCTGCGTCTGCGTCTGCGTCTGAGTCTGCGTTTGCGACTGCGTCCGCGTCTGCGTCTGCGTCTGCGTCTTCGTATGCGTCTGCGTCTGCGTCTAGGTCTGCGTCTGCGTCTGCGTCTGCGTCTGCGTTTGCGTCTGCGTCTGCGTCTGCGTCTGCGTCTGCTTCTGCGTCTGCGTCTGCATCTGCGTCTGCGTCTGCGTCTGCGTGTGCGTCTGCGTCTGCTTCTGCGTCTGCGTCTGCGTCTGCGTTGCGTCTGCGT
>JARFJB010001053.1:22500-25000 GCA_036346205.1 Vesta saturnalis
GGAACGAAGTCTGGGTTTTAAGTATGCAACTCAAGTGATAGAAGCACATATTGTCGTATTAAAGAAGTTCAGATGCGTAATAAGTTATGATTCTTTGTTAAGTATGTTACCATCATATTGCAGTGTAGTATAACTGTAACAACTTTTATCATACATTTAACGTTTATGAAACATCGGTGCTTGGTCTAGGTTAAAGGCACTGGAAGTACCTAAAGAAAAAAGCGTCACAAGTTTTCTTTTTATTGAGCCTCAAAAATTTTAAACAGAATAAATAATGTAGGAGAAAGTAGAAATTAGAAGTAGCGTAGCGTAGTTTTTTCAATATCTGAATAATGAACAAGTTTATAGCAAAATGTATAGACAGCTTTCTTAAATATAATTCAATTATTCATAACTTTTCTTTATAAAAAATGTTGATACGAAACCAAATAAGCCAATTTAATAAAACTAATTAAATGTGATTTAAAACCAAAAACTGTATTTACGATATTTTTTTTTCAATTTGGTATCTAAATGTGTATGTTAAGTCTATCTGATATAACGGTTTAAACATTTACCTGACATAAATCATTACTGTTGTATTCACTAAGTTCGCCTATTTTCATTATTGACGAATTACACAAGACGCTGGTTGGATAATTGTCCTCAAAAAATCATATCAATTATAACGTTTTCTATACTATATAAAATAAGTTAAGTCTATTTACATGATTATTTATGGCACTAGAACAACACGCTGTCCGGCTCATAATAAGACAGTTTATACAGAATTACATCAGTCGGTACGAAAAGAATTCTCTGGAGAGGAAATAATAGTTATTAACAATTGATATGTATTCAATACATCAGGATTCACTGATTACGTCTAGTTATGTAAAAGGCATATCTCGTATATGTTTAATTTAGTAGAAAACTTACTATTTAGTAAGTGAAACTACACTTGGAATGGAAAAAGTGGTTATTTTTGTAAAACATTATTATAATTTTCTTATCCTTAGCAGGGAGAAAATTGCACTAAAAAGGGTAAACCAATATGTTTACATAAACTTTTTGATTAAGTGATTTAAAGCAGTTTCGAGTTTATCCCATATTATATGAAATTCTTTTATTTTTAATGTAAAAACCAATACTTGAGTTGGTATTTGTAGAGTAGTAACATTTTCATTCATTTAAGTATTATTTCGTTTTTAATTAAGTGGTAATTTTAGACTGGCTAAATAGAAATGTTAAAGTCGATTAATAATTAAATTTAATTTGGTTACTTAATTTTTTGTACACGGAACCTCGCAATAATTGTGTCTACTTAAAAAGATTAATTTGTAAAACGATATGCACAGACACTTATAAAAAAATTCAATGCCAATTACTTAAGGAATACATGAGATCACTATAACAATTTATTCAAGTAATCTAGAAGAACCGCAGACGAACTAGGTCATTCATATTGTGATGTACCAAAAAATTCATTTTTAATTATTATTTTTTAAAGGTCATACGATTCTCAAAATATATTTACTGTCACATAGGACATTAATTATGTGTACCTTTATACATTTTCTATTATTGCTTGTCTATTGACATATTGATTAATGCAACAACGTTCATGTGACATTTATAAATTATTTTCATTGCAATTCTTTTTAAATTATAATGATCTAATTATTAACACGCGTGAACAAGAGTTCATTTCACTGTTCTATTTCCTGACATATTAAAGGTGGAAAAATTTAGGTACAATCTCATGTCAAAATGCCATCCATATTCGTCAAACTGAAATAAACACCCAGAAGTCATAACGCAGTTAATATTTTGTAAACTTAGTAGACACTCCACGATTAAACAATTATATAACACAGAGAGATTTTTTAGTACCTCTGCAACATGTTAAAGCATTTTTTCCGGAGTATAATATCATCTGAACTGTGACAGATTGTACTAATGCGTAATATCCATTTTCCCAACTGCATGTAGAAACACAGTTATAAAAACTTTGAAAATGTTTACGCCGAGTCATTCGTTACCAATTTATTCGTTCAGCATTACGTACATTTATATTAAATGCTTTTTAACGGAATCGTAGGCCAGGGTAGGTTTGCAAACATTCTTTCGTTGATGCATTTCAGAACGCATTTAATTAATTGTAATCAATCAAAACTTAATTTTCATCTTTTTGTATGTATTTAAAGTTAGTGATTTTCTCGGCGGTAAAAGTGGAGACACTTTTTTTGACACGACACGGCATATTTTTTAATGGCTATTCAATGGAGAAGTAAGAGAATAAAAAAATCGCAGGAACTTGCTTGAGCGATTTTTTCAATTTTCCTTGAATATTTAAGAGTGAATTGCTCCAAAAACAAAAATATTGAGTGATAATAAAAATGCATTTATCCTAATTAAAACGATCTGTAATTTTGCCCTGATGGGTAAATGACTTTCTCATATTCTGCATGTTCATTCAATACGTTTTTTTGAGGGAATCCTTTTATTTAAATATAAATTA
>JARFJB010001053.1:30000-65000 GCA_036346205.1 Vesta saturnalis
TTGAAATCATAAATACTAGTATTATTACTATAAAAAATGGAAATAAGAACTAATAATGTAAAATATGTGAATAAGAATTAATATATCTAACAATACTAACTGTACTTCCTATTTTCATTTATAAAATTAAGTGTTAAATAATGTTTAAATAAAGGTTTTGAATTTGTTAGTAATATTTTATTTGACGTTACAAGGTACTCCTGTCAGATCAATAATCAAAAAATTGTCATTTAGACTTCACGTTTGTTGAGTTGTTGATGTTGCCATGGTAAGTTTAAAAACTCTCGTTTTTGAAAGTTTGATTGAAACACGCTAAGGCGTGCTTTAAATAGTTAAAATTGGGCACCAATTAAAATACACACACATATATATATATATATATATATATATATATATATATATATATATATATATATATATATATATGTACATTCAGCTATCAATAGGACGGCCATACATGGGCATTTTACATTCATTCGGTCGGTCAAGTGCATTTGACAAATAAATTTTGTGTTAAAACAGTTCGTAAGCATCAGAAGTACCATAATAAGCAATAAAAAGTCGGCCGTTCAATGTAGGTTTTATGAATTTTCGTATATTATTGATTCAGAAAAATAGCGCTGTAAAAATTGGGTATATTAAATATACGTTCTATCCCTATCTGATAACAAATGTAGATGTTACAAAGATCATTCCATGTTTCAGTAGGTGCCAAAACTTAGATCAGTGAGGACTTACAGCCTAACAAATAGTCGGAAAACATCTTAATGAGCTCCCTTAGTTTGCGCTTTCACCAATTAATAACTTAAAAATATATAGATTATTGGATACTTTCAATTCAATTATTGTATTGTAAGAAATTTTATAACTTGACCGTTATAACCAACAAAGTCCTATAAAGCGTAAAGAGTTTCTCCTTGAGGAACACCAATTGTGAGGATTTTTATAATTCATGGGCATTAACAGAGTTCAGCGCGAACAATCTCTAATAAAACTTCTATTTCCAGACGGTGATGAACGACTAATGTCATAACGTTCCAGCTTTTGACGGGTCTCACGATTTTCAGAAATTCAGAAGTAAATGTGAATTTGGAAAAAGACGCAGAGTGAAGAAAGTTGTATGTAGTTACAAGTAAAGTACGTTCTACCCTTTTTATGGAATAGAATTATTTTGACAACTATCAGTTTAGCTGGAAATTTGCCTTCCGTAAAAGGTTAGCTTATCAAAGCTGTAATTTGGTAATAGCTTAGCGGAAATTCGTCTGGGTGTAGTTAGTCTTTTATAGTAATGTAATTTAAGTGTTACGCAAGATTAAGCCATATTCACGCACCGACACGGAAAAAATATCGTTTTGCCAAACTGATCGTTAATAAAATACAAAAGTATAGCATACTACTTACCAACATTAACTTTCCTTTAAATCTTAAACAAACGCTAATGAGGTATTGATTATGAGTGTAATGAGAGAGTTAAGGTTAAAATATCCTTTTCAAAATGATATGTAGTTCATCCTAATTGGTTAGTACCAAATAATATCATATAAATGGAAATTTTAAGTGAGCGAGGGCGCATAAGTTACGTGGAACGTTTGTATACATATTTTTGACAATCGGAGCAAGTAGGATAAACGTATTAATTTTTATCGGTGCGATTACATGCATACTCGGAATGAAGAAGTGATAGAGCTACTTATTTGTCATCCCCACGACTCTTCGTCAGTTAGTATGGAAGTTGCTGCTATTACAACCACTATTAAACGTCATGAAGAATCAACCGTGGAAAACACTGTTCAAGTAATAAAAAATTTAATGGTGCACTTCGGCGTTTACAGGCGGAAATGGGAATGCGTCATCTAACCATGTGGACGTTTGTTAATGGTTTTGCAAAGATACTGGACAGGTCGTGAAACACATTAGGAACAGCTAGTGGCTGGAAATCTTGCACCTCCCAATCTGGACAGAATGAACTATTTACGAGGATTAGCATATGATTACCAGTTCTAATATGTGTATACAACATATTTTGAAAAATTATCTTAGTATATTCCTTTTTAAGTCAGTTATTTTGTGACAAAAGATCAATAAAATACATATTTGGAATCTCATCAAACAATATTTTGAATAACGCCCATATTGCTGTACGGTGTCCGTTAAACATTTTGTTGGCCTTGACCTTTGGCCTAGTATGAGTTACCTTATCGACGTCTGTATATAAGAGCTGTATTTCATTAGTAAGTATGCTATCAATTAGCGAAAGCAGATTTGAAACAAGTTGATCCCATTGTTCTTTAATTGCAGACAAGAACATTGATTTTAACCCATTTTGTTAGATATGAGCTGTGTCGAGGCCATTTAGCAAATCATAAGAGGTAGATCCGTTTTTCAATAATCACGGACGGACGGGTTGATTATCGGATCAAATTGACACGAAGAAATTATGAAGACATGCCACGCATAACCTAATAATGGTAAAGGAATTTTGATGTACTGGTTTGTATTTGTTTTGCTGTTTCATTTCTTTCAATATGGGTTGAATAAATAGATAAGTGGTATTCTGCAGTATTTTGTTTTATTAATCTGACGAGTTTTTATAGCATTTGGTATTGCAAACAGAACTATAGTTAAGTCAGTACTACAAAATTTAAAGTTTCACCCATTTTTTATGCTTAGATCGTTGCGACCAATTCTCGATTAGTCCAGGTGATAGGTTAGACTGATGATGGGATGGATCGGCTATGAATGATGATAAGACACTCACTTGATATAACAGTAAAGGATTGGATTGCGTGCATATCCCTTAACAAGACGTAACTTATAGTGGTTCATTTTCTAAAATCTAGTAGAGCCTAAGATAATGTCAAATAACGTAAACTCGTTAAATTTCTGTGAAGCAGTGCTAACAACAATAGAGAGTTTCTAATGCTTGCCAACCACGTAGAACTTCGTAAATTATTTTTTTCCCAACCCTTTTGATTCAACCTCGTACGAAATCAAAAATGTTCAACAGCCACTCAGGAGTTATCTGTTTGAGGGTTGTGAAGCTATCGTTAACCAAATTACTCGTGCGCAACACTTGTAGTTCGTTAGTGTTCATTGTGCTTGGCGAAAAATGAACACACTGTATAATGCCTTCGAAACAAATATTGCAAATAAACAAAAATGCTCGATCATGCAAAAATATTACTTCATTTCAGATTTTATTCATTTTATTAATTTCCAAGTGTTTGGAAATCAGCTAAAATTGCTTTAAAACGATTGACAACGTTAGCCTAAGGTGAGTTATTAAAATAATAAGATGACCACGACGATTTAGTAGTTTGCATTGCGCGAAAGGAATAATTGGCTGAAAGATATATAGCAACAAAAAAGACATTTTAAAAATGTAAACTTTTATCATTATTACACATATTTTAAACACTTAGCTTTCTTGGGTTTTTTAATGGTGTATATTTCTATTTATGTTTATACAAATCTAAACTTTTCTTGATGGAAATTGGTGTGTAAATATATTTTGGGCAACATTCGGCCCTGGTCATAGAGTAAATCCATTTTGTCGCGACCCCAATGAAGTTGTGTAAATATATATATATATATATATATATATATATATATATATATTGGCTTAAATGCTGACCAAAACTCATGGAACACAAAATTTGGCGTTTTTCCATCGAGGAAATCAATTTTGCCGCGACACCAACTAAATTGGTGTGTAACTATTGAATTTGACCAATGTTCTACCCAAATGCTGACTAACACTCATGGACTAAAGAATTTGGTTCTTGGCCATCGAAGAAATCAATTTTACCAGTACCACACCGAAATTGGTGTACAAATATAAATTTTCGGTAAAATTTAGCCTAAATTTTAAAACATCCATAGGGCACAAAATTTAGCTCTTTGTCACTGAGTGGATCCATTTTGCCGCGAATTTAAAACAATTGGTGTATAAATATTGACTTCAGCCCAAATTTTGACAAACATTCTTGCGGCGAAATATTTAGCTCTTGCTCATCGAGTGTCTCCATTTTACAGACACCTCAACAAAATTGGTGTATCGATACTTCCACAGTTAAGAAAGTTAGGTTAGGTTTGAAATTTTCCTTTTTTTTTGAGTTTTGCGGAAAACGAAATCTTTAAAAAAAAAGAGGTTCAATAAAAGTTTCTTATTTCGTTTTACTCTACAACTTATTGTAATAAAGTTTTGTCGTATGTCATATTGTTACCAAGATACTATCGATATTGCTTAATGACCTTTTTGTCAATACCTTTAAGCTTTATTTTGTGCGAATTTATTATGAAAATTCGGCCTTGCATTTCCATTCCATCAAAAATCGTAGCGGTAACAAGAAAATCATGGACGTACGATCGAGCAAGTAAGAAATTTAGTGGCGAAAATAATAAGCTTCGCTAAAGCGTCCCGCTTGATAGGTAAACTCATACATAAACCATTAAAAAATCGTCACATAGTACCGCTAAAATCGGGCTCTATTACTTTTCACCTTGACACCGGCTTGGATATGTATTCAATAATACTAAAATTATGGACAAAATGAGAACTAAATCAGTTAACGTATCTCGAAAATTTGTGTATCCATACGTTTTGTATCAAATGGTAACCATCGCAATCAAAATATTATGAAAACCTAATGTCATTGCTATTTACCATGAGTAATGAACAATAGACGTGATTCGATTTGACAACGGCGTGGGCCGTCACTATCACGTGTAGTGCAATATGTGGTCTGAACTGTACGTAAAATATAAATTTCTGGCTGTCATATTGCTGTTTTACGGATGCCATCATATTGATAGGAATATGGATTTTTCATTAAAAAAATGAGGTAGTATTTTTCATCCAATGTCAGATCTAAGGTTCATTATCTAGCACTATCCGCGATGTATATCCACCTATATATGCTGCTTTTGGTGGGCGTCTGATGCTTGTTCCATGCACGGCCGCCGGATTGATATTGGGGTATATATATATATATATATATATATATATATATATATATATATATATATATATACATATATATATATATGTGTGTATATATACCGCGTGTAAATCAAATAGGGGCCACCCCTGTAACTTTTGAACGTGTCGTTAGATTTTGTTCAAGTTTTGATGGGTTATATTAGTACCACTTTGGGATTTTTTTACATCAAAAACAATGTGACTGACTCCCGGTTTCACCGGAAATGACAAAAGCAGAAAATTTAAATGGAACAACCTGTATATTTTTACATGTTTCGATTCTACGGCTTCAAATACATACAGTTTATTTGCCAAATGGCAATTCAAACTCCATTTTACTTTGGCAGAGTCGGCTTCAGGAGCATGTTGTGTTAATAAAAATTAGAAAATTAAAAGTAGTGCTTTATTTAGGAACTAAGGAAATTACTATCCATATCGTTTCACTTGTATTTGAAAGAGCTATTTTATATACAGGGTGGCCCATATTTCTATTGGTAACAGTGAGTTTTAGTTAAAAAACCGTGATTTTTAAATTTGATCGTTAACAAACTTCACAAAAATTATTTATTAGGAAAAATAATATTGTGGGGGTAATTGTACGTCAATTATGTATAATTTAGAAGCCGTTATAATGATCTAAAATTTAAAAAAAATTTGTTAAATAAAATTAAAATGGCGTCTGAATTGACATTTGACAGATAAACTGTATATATTTAAAGCCCTAAAATCCAAATATGTAAAAATATCCAGGGTGTTCCATTTAAATTTTCAGCTTTTGCATCATTTCTGATGAAACCGCAAATCGGCCATATGTTTGTATAATCCACCAAAATTTGAACAAAATCTAACGACCCGTTCAAAAGTAACAGTGGCCCCTATTTGATTTACGCATATATATATATATATATATATATATATATATATATATATATATATATATATATATATATATATATATATATATATATATATATATATATATATATATATATATATATATATATATATATATATATATATATATATATATATATATATATATATATATATATATATATATATATATATATATATATATATATATATATATATATATAATGAAGGATCACAGTCAACTTTTGTGCATGTCACGTGAGCCCGCAATTCGCTAAGGTTTCGCACATAACAACACGTGACTGATTTATATTTGCTATAAGCAATAATAATACATCACTATAGAAATCATTTTAGGTGAACAAACAGAAGTTAACGTAATAATAATAATTAACTGTATTTATATTAAAATTAACTTTCAAATTCATGCAGTAAAAGATTAACTCTAACAAAGTGGAGGTCGAGTCCCACTCGAGTTAAATCTTTTTCTGTATGTGCTTTAAAAGTTAATTTTAATATAAATACATTTAATCTTTAACTGTTTAACTTCTATTCGTTCTCTAAATATGATTTTATATATATATATATATATATATATATATATTATAATTATCTAATAATAACTAGGAAACGCTAATAGATAAATTACTTGGTTAAGGTTAAGGAAATCGTAGTTCCATCAGGCTTAAAGTTGTAAAGCCACAAAACATTACGATTTAATTAAAATTTTATCTATTTCGGTTGACAATCTCAACCTTCATCAGAACATTCTAAAATTTATAATTATATATAATTTGGATTATCTTATATTATATTACGTACTATAGTAACTTTACAATTGATGAAAGAATAATATAGAGCAAGTTAACAATTAAGGTTTGTATAAAATTATTAAAAACTTAATTAAGGAATACAACTTAAGATTTAAAACATATAATAATAATTAATAATAATTTTTAATTATATAATAATAATAATTTTTATTAAGCATAATTTATTTTCTTCTTTTTTTTAGTGTAAGGTTGTGATAAAAGATGTGTATAAATGGTACTTAATCAGTTTTAGAGTTAACAATTGAATTGACGTTATTAAATATGTGGCACATTGCAAGAGATTTTCTTTTAGAATTATCACTTTAACGGTCTAAAATTTTTATATTATAGAAATCCAACGTGTGCCCAGTCTTATGTGAATGTAGATTTAAAGCAGTAGAATTGGGTTTAGCTGAACATCACTTTTGTGTAACGCAACTCTTATAAAGTTTCTGGGAAGTTTGTCCAATGTAAAAGCAATTACACTGATTGCATGGAATGGCACAACCTAATTCTGAACTATTTGATATAGAAGATTTATCTTTTAATTTTAATTTAATATTAAAATTGCTAACTCTCATATTAGAAATATTATTACTATTCAAAATTATAAGATAAATCTTGTATGTCGAAGGGTTCAGATTTAGTTTATGACATTCCCTACAATCAGTGTAATATCTTTTATATTTATAAACTTCCCAGAAACTTCCTAAAAGAATTGCGTTATACAAAAGTGATAAGCTTAAACCGAATTATTACAACTTAACACTAAAGGAAAGAAGAAAATAAATGATACTTAGTAGAAGTTATTATTACTGTGATATGTTTTATTCCTTAATTAAGTATTTAATAGTTTTGTATAGACCTTAATCATTAACTTGCTCTATATTATTGTTACTTCATCAATTATAACGTTATCATAGTAATGTAATGACATTTTCATATCAAATCGTTCAAAATCTTTCTAGGTTATAAATTCAATATATTAACGTGAAGATCTTTACCTTTTTTAATGTATCTGTTTATGTGATCACCATAATTCTGACCTAAATTTTGTAAGTAGTTCTAAGATAATCCAAATTATGCATGAATATAAATTTGTCATTTTAGAATTTTCGGATGAAGGTTGTAATTGTCAACCGAAATATATAAAATTATAATTAAATGGTTGTGTTTTGTGGCTTTACAAGTCTAAGCCTGATGGAACTAGGATTCCCTAACCTTAACCAAGTAATTTATATATATATATATATATATATATATATATATATATATATATATATATATATATATATACATATAATCTATTTGAAACTTTTCTCAACCGAATATAACGTTAAAATACCGATTATTTATAAATAACAGGTCATCGGTCACTGGGGCAATAAAGGTTAAAGAAAAATTCCTCTTGTCATATAACCAATATTTCGTAACTTTATTGTTACTTCATCAGGGTGGTAAAAGTAAAACAATTGAGATTTAAAACGTCATACCTAAACTGGAAATACACACTTATGAGTGAGATATAAACAAGAACCCAACACACTCCTCCTTAACAATAAAACAAGGCAGTACAATTATTAAAATTAACAACAATTTTTACAATATTGAAAGTAACACACAATGAAACGTAAATATCTATAATACCTACATATGTGTAACCATTATCAACTGAAAGTAAATTTTGAATGTCGAGTGTTCAAAACATCTACCAGGTAAAATCAGAAAGTAAAATACGAGCTACTTAAAACCGACAATTGATTATTTTTTATAATACGAAAGCAGTAGAATATATATATATATATATATATATATATATATATATATATATATATATATAGCTCAAATATCACTTTTTAACCTTCCGTCGGGCGCAATGCAAATCCTAACACGATCGGGCGCAATTCATCTGACAGATTTTCAAACGTAACTTTTCACTTATATTTGCGTTTATTTATGCTTTCAGATAACGTTTTAATATTTCCTTGCAGTTTTCATTTACAAATTTGAACAAATCATCAAATTGTTCCAAAAAAAAACTTTTCTCAAAATCAGAACTCAAAATTCACTTTAACTTTATAAAACAAGTCCACATAATCATAAAAATCAAAAAATAAAAATAATGAAAAGTTATTCATGAGCTAGGTTGAGACACTATAAAAGCTGAATCATAACATTTTTCATACATCATCTTGGCATGCTCCAAACAGAATACTTCAACATTACATTTCAGACATTTATATTTTTTCATTTGACGACATTTGGAACACCTCTTTCTCTGTCCGTCGTGGCATGCAGGTGCAGGCATATCCTGATGTTATGAGGTAGGCTGGAACTCACGTAGTTCGTTTTGCAATTGAATAGGCATTCCCCTTGTTTGGAGTTGTTACAAACACAGCTCGTTGCATAGATCTTTTAAACAACCTCGCCTTATGCTGGTGTTTGAATCGGGATTGTTATTGAAGACATATTATCACTTCAGAATTAATACCTGCTATACCTAGTGGTGCAACGAAAGCCACCATTGGCCATCTTCGTAAATTTCTAGCGCACAATTTGTCAACTACATCGACTCCAGATTTGGTGGTGTTATAATCCAAAATCATTTGTGGTTTTCGTGTGACTGCATCAACTTGGTCGTCATCGTGCATGCTTGACATTAGAAGCACATTTCTCCCTTTTTTCGGCACAAATGAGACAAGTGAGCAGTTCTTTGTAAAACCGAAATGACTACTACTTGCAGCCCTAGATTTTATGCTCACAAATTTAGGAGGGAGCTGGCGTTTGTTTTTTCGCAAGGTTCCCAACAATGACAACTTTTTTGCTTTGAGAGCCTGCACTAATTCGTAACTTTTCAAGTTCATTACCAAATGAAAAAATTGTACACCAAAACCATCTTCTCCCCATAACTCTTCTAACTACTGCATATTGCTCCTTAGAACGCCTACAAGATAGAGCAAGCCAATAAAACTGCGAAATTCCATCAAATCAGTACGTTTTGCATCCCTTTCTGTTGAATAGTTTTCTTTTATCTTCTCAATGTATATATTTGTATACTTTACGATCAAATCAATTACGTTATTCGAAAAAGATTATTCCAGAATTCATTTGGGGACCTTGAATTCGCAACAAAAGGTGATGTGCTCTCCTTCTGATTCTAGCTGAAGGCTTTACTTTTGACCATTTAGTCCCATCCTTTTTTTTTAAACGGCACACCCTGTATTTTATTACACATTTGAATAGCATTTTTTACGGGCTTTCAATAGATACTCACTTTTTACTACCTATTCCTAAGTGTTTTTGAATTGTTTAGTGATAAAATTGAAAATTGTAAACATTCTTTATTTTTGTTAAATTTGTCACAATCTAAAATAAATAAAGACAATATCATAATTCACAGAAAAACAAAAATGAAACAATGCTAATTGCTATAAACCGTGAAGCTATAGGTTTATGACACAATTCATTTTGCACTATAAAAGAGCAACGCTTAATAATTATTTACTCGCAGAACTGCACAACTATAAACTTTAAAGTGGAATTAAGGAACATAATGAATAACAGTAGCTTGGTTTTCGATTGTCTTTTTCGGTTTCTTAACAACTTAACAAATGAAAGCCACTTATTATAAATAATTCGTGAAGAATTGTCAGATAATTATCTGATAGTGACTTAGTGTGCGATGAATTTTTCAAAAGAAGAGATGATTAATATGATCTATGTTTTGGGACAAGCTGAAAAGAACTGTTTGTTGGCATCCAGGATTTATAACCAAAAGTGCCCTTTAGCTAGACATGCAAGACCTAAAGAGTTTCAACTTCATCGAGAACGATTTGAAGACACAGTAAATGTCATATACAAAAAAAGAGATGTAGAAAATCGTACAGTTGCAAACGAAAAAAACGAGTAGACAGTTTCATTAAATTTAGAAGAAAATCCTCACGTAAGTGTTCGTCAGATTGCGATACAAGTAGATCTGAGGAAAAGTGCAATACAAAGAATTATAAGCAAACATAAATATCACCCATACCATTTGTGTTTGCACCAAAGCCTACGATCGCAACATTTCGCAACTCGTGTCGCATTTTGCAATATTATTCTGGACAAAATTAACCAACAAGCCAATTTTGTTGACTTTGTGCTATTTAGCAACGAAGCAAGTTTTAATAGCATAGGAGTCAGTAATAAACATAATAGTCACTATTACTCCGTTGAAAATCCACACTGGGTACGACAACTAGATTACTAGCATCAGTGGACTGTGAATGTGTGGGGTGGTATTATCAATACTGGTGAAATATGACCTTTTTCAATGGTTCCCTGACAGGCGAAAGATATCTACAATTCCTTCAAGAAGATTTGGCACCGCTGCTTGAAAATGTGAACGTATACACTCGACAAGTTATGTATTACCAACATGATGGATCCCCGCCGCACTACCATAATCGAGTACGTCGGTTTTTACAAAATTGGCGCGAAGATCCCTGGATAGGTCGCGGTGGTCTCATTGTTTGGCCAGTGAAAATCACCCGATCTCACTCCCCTACACTTATTTCTGTGGAGATATGTGAAACAGGAGGTGTAAAGGGATTTGCCTACTACAAAAGCCAATATAAAACTTCGAATTATTGAGGCTTTTCGAAGTATTCGAAGAAGCACCCTTCAAAATGTCAAAGCAACCTTTACTAGATGGTTGACAATGTGCATTACTGCAAACGGAAACGGTTTTGAACATTTAATATATAATTTTTAATTCATTGTGTTCTTCACTTCCATTTTAAGTTTACAGTTATGCAGTTCTACGAGTAAACAATTATGAGGCGTTGCTTTTTTATAGTGCAAAATATTGAATTGTGTCATAAACCTATAGCTTCACGGTTTTATAGCAATTAGCATTGTTTCATTTTTGTTTTTCTTTGAATTATGATATTGTCTTTATTTATTTTATATTGTGACAAATTCCAACAAAAATTAAAAAAATGTTTACAATTTTCAACTTTATCACTAAATAATTCCAAAACACTTAGGAATAGGTAGTAAAAAGTAGTATCTATTGAAAGCCCGTAAAAAAATGCTATTCAAATCTGTAATAAAATACAGGGTGTGCCATTTAAAAAAAAAAATGAGAAAAATAACATTGAGCAAAATGGACCACCCTGTGTATGCAAAGAAAACAGTCTGCAAACTGAATGTAGAAGTTAAAACTAGAGAGATTGGAAAAACAAATTACAAAATTTCACTCCGATATCTTTCAAGATGGCGGAACAGGAGCCTACTTAATTGACTAATTATTTTTACATAGAAATGTCAATAACTTAGGAACCGTTAATCGTAGAGCCATAGTACTTTATATAATTTTGCTCAGCATTTAGCAGAGAATTGAAATATATAAAATAGAAAAAAACACAAGTTTATTGTAATACTCGGGAATGGGACACCCTGTATATACAAAAATATTTTTACAAGATGCTCCTTTTTTAATATTTCTTAACCTATTTTATTGATTTTGGATTTGTTTGAAAGAGAATTGATGAAGACACATCACTAACCTAATCTTTTCGCAATTTGTTTAAAAAACGAAGTGGCGGACACATTCAAACTTTACCCAACTTTAAAACTAGTTGTAACTTTTTTGAGTCGCACTGTATATGTTTGCAAGTTACTTTACGAAAGCTTGGATATTTGTGAATAGAACAAGAGGTCGAACATGGAAGTCAGTCAAAAACTTTCTGACGTATGGCACGACAAAGGCAAGTACATTTTACATACTGACTCCTATTTTCTTTCGATACTCTTTAAACAAAGCTTTATTCAAACAAAACAAACAAAATATTAGGTTAGTGATGTGTCTTCATCAATTCTCTTTCAAACAAAACCAAAATCAACGAAATAGGTTAAGAAATAAAAAAAAATAAAAAGGAAATTCCGGTTTTCTTTGGACAACCCTATATATATATATATATATATATATATATATATATATATATATATATATATATATACACACACACACATACATATATAGTGTAGCAGATGTTGATGGCCAAACTTCAAGGGGCTATCACACAATTAATTTGCAACGAAAAATTCTTATGATTTTTTTGAAAAGTTGATATTCTTTTATTTAACATTTCTTGATTTCAAAAAATTGTTTGCTTTTTTCCATAAAAATAAAAGTATATCTGTTCTTCTTACAGCCACATCAAATTTAGACATACCATCGGGAAGAGCGTTAAATTTTCTACAAGTATTTATTGGTGTTTATAGTATATTGTATACCTAGTAGGAAAAGCTTGACATTCCTGGACGACGTGAAGATTGCTTCTCGAGGCGCAGAGACAAGCAACACGGAGTCCAGGAATGAGGCTTTTCCTACGTGGTACACATACTATTTTTCCGCAAATCGTGCAAATCGTTAAAATTGTTACAAATACTATAGAATTTAAAACTTTGTTCATTTTAAAAGGGGTGTCGTGAAGTTTGTTGCATAACTATGGAAACGCATCGCGATAATAAATTTGTCAAACTTGATGCATTGAAATTTTATTTCTGGTATTTTCCAAAATATCGAATAAAAGCTGTGCCACGATGAACGGGAACTCCTCCTGAATTAGTGGAGGCAGTAAATACTGCCACATTAGATGTATTACCAAAAAAATCAAGAGAAAAATATTGTTGTTTCTCAGAAAATGTTGTAATGGCATACTTCTTGGAACTTTGTTCAAAGATCAAATCTTCATCTTTATGGGCCAATTACTCAATGTCGAAGTCAACCGTTGCAATTAAACATGATGTGGATATATCTAAATATGCAAAACTTCGTTCATTATTGAAACGGCAAGCTGACGGTTATTAACCAAAAGATTTTAACAAAAGAGGAAATCAAAAAATGCATTCAAGAAGCTTCTGCTGGAAATTATTGAATGATTAAGGATTACATACTTATTTACTTTTTTAGGTTGCTTTAATATTTGATATTTCTGGAGCCTGTAGAATGGATGAACTAGTGAAAATAACCCTACAAGATGTAGAAGATCTGCAGTCTAAGCTTACCAGAGTCTAAAACCTACAAACCAAGATCATTTGTAGTTAATCAAATGTATTTAAGTGTTTACCGCAAGTATGTTGCATTAAGACCAGAAAACATGAATAGAATTCGATTTTTCTTTAAATACCGCAATGGAAAAGGTTATAGATAGGTAGTAGGAATACACCAATTTAGAAAAATGCCCAAAATAGTTGCTATTTATTTGATTTTGCCAAATTCGAGAGAATATACCAGCCAATGCTTTCGTCGGTCTTCTGCGACAATGTTGGTTGAACCTGGTGGAGACATTACTAGCTTAAAGAGGCTAGGTGGATGGAAATCATCAAACGTCGCTAAAGGATATATCGAAGAGTCTCTTAACTATAAGGTAGAGGTGGCAAACAAAATTTTTAACGCAGAAAATATTCAACAAAATAACCCCATAACTTCTAGTGCTTATCTAACGCTTAATAACTCTGTTATTTGCTGTCAAACGAACAAAATTTGCAATCAGGGTAATATGCAACAAAGTAACTTCTAATTCGCGTGAACCTTTCATGTTCTCTAATTGTAGTAATTGTCAAATAACTGTAAATATAACAAACAACTAATTTTCAGAATGTATTTCATTATGTGTTAAGAATGTTAAAAATAAAACTTACTAAGAAACCTGTTCTCAGTCATTTTTGTGGTGCATAAATAACTGTAAGGAAATATCATTTCCTTACAGTACAGAAATGAATATTTCCGTACAGTTATTTTTCGTTGCATGACTACGACTAGATGCATGGAAATATTGACTTTATTCCAAAAATTATATAAGAAATGTCATAATATCTGAACGATTTGCGGACAAAAAATTTTCTATAGAAGGTGCTGTAAAAAGTTAAATATACTAATTGTGAAGTGAGCAAAATTAGTGGTATGTTCTTGTTCGTGGTAACGCCAAAAATGTGTTAATGAGGACGTCTTTTTCCTTCGGTAGAAACTACTGCATTTAGTAAGCTTTTCAACGATATATCAACTTTTGAATTTGCTATTTTTTTTGCGGCAATATCATGGGCAAAAATAATAAAACCGTAAAAATCGAAAATACACATACCTTAAATTACTAGATTTTAAGCCTTTTTTACTTGAATATTATATTTGGCTTCTGGGAGGTCAATAAACTGTGACAAAACGTCCTATTAATCTATCTCGATAATGTTCATTTAACCATGCCCGAGTCGCTCTGCTGTATGTATGTATGCATGGTCATTATGACAATTAAATGTGCTATCTCTGATAAAGATTGACTTTGAATAGGGATGAAAGAATAACGTTAATAAGTGAAATTTATTCCTTCTAAGACCTCTGTGACTTGATGTATGTGAAATTCTTCAAAGTCATATTGCTCCATGTGCGTACTTTGTGTGGGAGTTTCTTCAAAAAGCGTTTTTTTAACTCTCCCTGTTTCTCCTAAAATCCGAAATATTGTTACAAACGTGTTTTTGTTTAAAATGCGACAAATGCCAAAGCGGCTCTGAAAAACAACAAGTGCCAAAATCATAAAATTACTTGATTAATTAAGTATCTAAATTGAAGGTACCACTTTTTTTCACAAATAACGAGTATCGAGATATTTCATTTTTGCAATGGAAATTCTAGAGCAGCAGTTGCAACGTATTCTCGCCGCTATCCTGAAAGACCCATTCCAAACAGAAAATACTTTGTAACTACATTTCGGATTTTGGGGGGTCAGGAAGTGTTCCAAGACATAGTCGTCTGAATGCCGATCAAATTATAACAGAGTTTTTTGTAGAAACTCCCACATTAAGCATGTGCAGGGTAGCAAATACAAATTGGGAGAATTTCGCATACGTCAGTTCACATAAGTCTTAGAAGGAACACCCTTCACCCTTATGATTTGACCCCTGTTCTAAGTTTACTGGTTCGCGATAGGGCAGAATGTATTCAGTTTTGTCAGTGGTATATCCACCAAACTAACAGAGATCCGCAATTTTACAAGCATGTAATTTGGACAGACGAGTCAATGTTTACCAGAGATGGCATATTTAATTGTCCTAATGACCATAAGTGGGCGCCTGCGAATCCTCATGCTGTTAGGTCCTCCAATATTCAATACAGATTCAAAGTTAACGTATGGATGGGTGTAATTGGAAATTACGTTCTGAGACCAATCATACTAGAAAATATATTAAACGCAGATAGATTTCTTAATCTTCTTCAGAACGAACTGCGTAATACATTGTATGAGGTTCCTTTAAATTTTAAAATTAAATCCTGGCTGCAAATGGATGGTTGCCCTGCTCATAACAGCAGGGAGATTCGGGCATGGCTAAACAAACATTATGAAGATAGATAGATCGCTTAGTACAGTTAATCGGCCCCCTCGAAGTCCTGATTTAACTCCGTTAGATTTCTATTGGTGGGGTAGATTGAAATCTTCCGTATATGACGTACCAATTGAAACTCTACAAAATCTAGAACAACGGATTTTTGGTTGTTGGGAGCAGCTTCAACAGCAAAATTGACAGGTGCGTCGCGCAGCTGCTTCCGTGCGGAGAAGGTGCGCTTTATGTATCTGTCAAGGGGGAGGTTACATCGAAAATTATTAGGTTATTGTAAATATGTCATTAAGTTAGAAATAATATTTTCAACAATGTTGTTACTTTATTTTGTGTATTTTCGATTTTTACGGTTTTATTATTTTTGCCCATAACATTGCCGCAAAAAAATAGCAAACTCAAAAGTTGAATATAGTTGAAAAGCTTAGTAAATGCAGTAGTCGAAGAAAAAACACGTCTTCATTAACACATTTTTGGCGTTACCGGGAATAAAATACCACTAATTTTGCTCACTTCACAAATAATTATATTTAACTTTTTACAGCACCTGGTAAGAAGATTTTGTAAACACCATTAGTCTTGTAGCAAATTTAATGCTCTTTCCGATGGGATGTCTAAATTTGTTGTGGCTTTATGAATAACAGATATATTTTTATTTTCATGGAAACAAGCAAACAATTTTTAAAATCAAGAAATATTAAATAAAAGAATAACGATCAACTTTCCAAAAAAATCTTTTTTGTTGCAAATTTATTGTATAACCCTGAAGTTTGTCCATCAGTATCTGTTACACCCTATATATATATATATATATATATATATATATATATATATATATATATATATATATATATATATATATATATATATATATATATATATATGTATGTACACACACACACACACACAAAGTACTCCTCAAAGGTCTTCCACATAGAGTACACCTGCAAATAAAACGATTTAACTAAACTTACTTTAGTCCAAATGTTGATAACAACCGAGCTTCAGGATGCCAAAGCAATTAAATCACATTTTCTTTAATATTTTTTTCGACAAATTCGAACTAATTTCACGAAATTTGGTATACAGGGGTTTCTTATCATGAGAAATTCAAATTTGTGAAAAATTTTGTTGTAGCTCCTAGAGGACGTCACAAGCGACGATTAGGAAACTTTAAAATCACTATTTGTACCACGGTATATGTCACTTTGGGCTTGATAAATCTTTTTCCCTATCTTTTCCAGTTAAGAAAGGTATAATTTATTGAAGTCGCTAGAAGCAACCCTTTCCGAGAAGAAGACATCTGATTTATAGGTTCCCTGTTACTTTCTTGGGTACTCAATTCAAACGATACTACTATCTTTTACGGTATAAGTTAATGGATAGAATAATTAATTTTTCAAATTTTTTTAATATCAGTTATTTCAATGGGGAACTGGGCGAAATCGTAATTTAAAACGTATACTATTCGGCTGGATATAAAGCTAATACGGCGGCACATAGACAGAAATATTTGTCAATATTTTTGATATTAATTACAGCTATTGCTATTTTAATAATAACGGAGTGCTACTTTAATATACACTTTATTGAAATAAACTGTGAATCAAAATTAAAATGTATTACCTATTCTAAAATTGACATGACATTATTTTTTTTACTTACTTTAAAAAAATATAACATTCTAGTTTGCCACAACTTAGTTAATAATCCAGTAAATAACATCCTCCCCCTCTAGTGGAGTTAGGTTTGCTTCACGATAATTTCTGATTTCTCTAATTCCAAAGGGTTAATTTTTCGTGGTAGGAAGGACACATAACCTCGTCACTAGCCGCGTATACATCCCTTTGTTCTCTCTATTTGACAGTCTTGACCTGGAAATACTTTGTTGATCTTCCCAAGCAGCCATCTTCGAGGTAATTTATCGTCGACTATTACTACGATATCGCCAACTTTAACTGGGTCTGGTTTTTCTAATCCATCGATTCCAAAATGAGTCAGCTAGGGTTTGTGCGAATTTCCATTTCATTCTGGTGCATGTACCATCTATAAGGTTACCGTATAAGGTAACTCCACTTGGTCTGAGGAGTAAAAAATGATTACATGTGATTGCGTCCGGTTCAACAGGGTCCATTGAAATATGGGTAAGAGGTCGAGAATTCATTAGAACTTCTTCAGTAGGATTTTGAGTTCTTGGCACAATTCTAAGCGCATTCTTAACTGTTATTATCATTCGTTCCCATATACCTC
The DNA here is from genome assembly GCA_036346205.1 of Vesta saturnalis. NCBI lineage: Eukaryota > Metazoa > Arthropoda > Insecta > Coleoptera > Lampyridae > Vesta > Vesta saturnalis. The sequence goes on from JARFJB010001053.1 coordinate 48,292, forward strand.
ACATGTGTGGTGCCAAAGGATTAAATTTCCATTTAATTCCTTCATCTAATTTGAAAAGCTGTAAGTTTTCGTCCTGTAATGAACCTCCCCACGATTTTAATTCTTTACAAGCTCCAGCAAAATTCATCCCATTGTCAGTTTTGGTTGTCCTGTTCTGCTTGCAAAACATCCTATGGAACAAATCGTGAAACTGGAGTCAACACTAGCTACAATTTCAATATGAGTTGCTCGTATTGAAAGGAAAGTAAAGAGAACACCGTATCTTTTCTCAGTTCTTCTACCAATCGATATAGTCATGGGTCCAAATCGTCCAAGTCCTTCCTTTGGAAGATTGTCTATGAACGGTGGATTAGAATTTTACAGGTTAAATCCATTATCCAATATTTGGCTCTTAATTTGTTGACAACAGTTTCAAATCCAACGTGAGAACAATACTCGTGATATCTCTGTAAAAGCAACTATATTTATTTATGCTTACCATCTAAAGTTATGGGAAATTTATCATCATAATTAATTTCTACCTCTTGAGGAATTCTCTCGGTTAGTCTCAAAATACCCTCCTCATCTAAAAAAGGCGAAAGTTTATACAATTTATTTAAACGACAAGAGTTCGTTTAACGTGAAGTGCCAAAATTTCGTCTAAAAATGTGCCATATTGAATTTTTTAATACAGAGGCTATTAGCGTGCTGTATTGAATCCAAGTCGAGCACTAAGTGTATTTATCTCTCTTTCTTTGGCAGTTTTAGAACTTTTAAAGATTTAAAGAGCCAAGCAGTTGCTCTAATCAATCTGTTCCATTTTGAGAACCGGTCGATTCCGGGTAAAATCCATACTTTTGCTTCTTTTGTAATGTAGTGTTGGACGTTACATGTTTGATGCGGTTCTCTTGGCCATGAGTCGATTCCCATACGAAGGAATTCTGGTCCACGAAACCAAAGATTATCCTTGCGTAATTCTACACCTTTTGTTGCTTTTGATTTCGTGGCCAAATCTGCCACGTTATTTTCGCTAGGAATCCAATGCCAATTTGAAATTACTAAAGTTTTCTGAATCTCTCCCACCCTACATGCAACAAATATGGGGAATCTCACTGTTTCCGATCTTATTTGACTTAGAACTGCCATGGAATCTGACCAAAAACGAACTTCTTTAACGTTGTAATCTAGTTCGGTGACAATAGTTTTTGCCATTCTACAAGCTAATACAGCGGCTTGCAATTTTAACTTGGCAACGTGAAGGTTATTCTGAGTTTGGAAAAGGCAAACGAAGTAAATATGTCACCAGTTTCAGTTTCAGCCCTTAAGTAGGCAACCGCACAATAGGCAATTTCACTAGCATCCGCGAATACATGTAAGTTCACTTCTTGAACTGATAAGTCCGTAAAAATATCCGTTCGCCAAATATTTTGCATAAATGTCTTTGCTTGTATCATTATTAGGGTCAAGAAGCCCAAAAGATTAGAATAGATTAAAATAGACATGATGATTCGCAATACTTCTCGTTTAGTCGGAATCTTATGACATAAAATTAGATCGATTTCTATTTTCTCTAAATTAACAATAAATAGGAAGCAGTATTCTCTTGGAGACAAGTCTGTCCTAATATCTTCTCCACTTTTTCGATATCGATGCTGTGAATGAGATTCAAGGTACAAAAATTATGTATGGCACAAAGATTTTCCGGTATGGATGCTAATGCTATTTTAGAGTTGCTTATCCATTTGCATATTTCATATCCAGCTTGTTCGTGTACACGTATAACCTCTTTCACAGCTTATATTCCTTCTTCTTCCGTATTGAAAGATTCCAAATAATCGTCAACATAATGCTGACGTTTCATGGCATTTTCAATTCTGGGAAACTGACTCTCATGTATCTCGACATTTTTGTCCTTTACAAATTGTGCTATGAACGGTGATAACACAGCACCAAAAATCATAACGTTTATTTGATACACGTCAGGAGAAGAACTATAATTTGTTCAGTGGCGTAACCTTTGGTAACATATTCATTGATTTGGTCACAATATCGATTTGCAAATTCAGGTTTTTGTTTCATTTTCCGTTCAATACATTCGAGTTGCTTTAGAGCATTTCTCTACTATGTGGGAGTATATCTGAATTACTTTTCCACAAATGCCCAACTTCAAAATGTGTTTTAATTTTTTGCACCGTACTTTCCATAATTCCCAAGGCTTTTGTATCATCTAAAGAATAAATGTGTGTGCGTGTGTGCGTGTGCGCGTGTACGCATGTGTGCGCGTGTACGCATGTGTGCGCGTGTACTCCTGTGTGCGCGTGTGTGCGTGTGCGCGCGTGCGCGTGTGCGCGTGTGTGTGTGCGTGTGTGTGTGTGTGTGTGTGTGTGTGTGTGTGCGTGTGCGTGTGTACGTATATGCGTGTGTACGTGTGTGCGTGTGTGCGTGTGTGCGTTTGTGCTTCCAGGCGAAAACTATATTTTACTAGGTTATGAAGTTCGGCATCACCGTTACAACATAGACTTACATAATACACCTGAAACTGTGTATCTTACATTAGTCTGGGTTGAATTACTCGTCTGGATACTGTCAGTCCCGCATTATCTTCTCCAATTAGGATTTGTGGCTTAACATGCCGTATATTGCTTAAAATCTGAGAATCCAAGTAAGGGAATCTCTTTCATATCTCTTCAATCACAACAGATTATCTTAAAAGGTTCTGTGCTTCTACAGTATGTAACCTTTTTAAACACTAAGAGTTCGAACTCTTTTCTACAGCGAATACTTAAGGATTTGGAAGTTTTCTTCACAGTGAACGATTCTATTAATGCACTTAAGCATATAATAGTAATTCACCTTCTATCTCAAACCAAGACATTAAAGCTGAAATGGCCATTTCAATCAGCAAAGATATTCAACGTGTCCTTAAATGGGGAAGTAATAATCTAGTTAAATTTAATGCTAGCAAAACTCAGTGTTGCCTTGTGTCCGCCAAAAAAGATCGATCATTTCCTGTTTGTTGTACGTATGAATGGCTCAGACTCTATTACTATGTTGGGAATGACTGCATCTTCAAAACTATCATGAATTGACCATCTTCTGTCAACTACTAAAGCAGTTGCTCGTAAAATAGGCGTTTTGTACAGATCTAAGCAATACTTTACCTCCAGACAGCTATTTTTGCTATATAAGGCCCTAATTCGACCTCATCTAGAATATAATTCTCATCTTTGGATTGGTGCTTGAAATGTGCTTTTAATATCGTTGATCATATTCAAAGAAGAGCAGTTAGGCTTATAAACGACCCGTCCTTTGACGTACAGTCCCTTGAGCATAGAAGAAGCCTTTTAATTATTTCTTTGTACTACCGGTATCACAATGGCTATTGCGCTGCTGAATTACATTCTTTGATATCATCTCAGGTCACCTTTAATATACGGTTAATACACGGTTTGCTAATTCACATCACCCATACGCAGTACAAATCTCTAGTTGCACAAAACGGGAGCAATCCATGGCTTCCAAACTCTGGAATGTTCTTCCAAGTGCCCGTCTTCCTCTCACTTATGATATGAAAAAAATTAGGGTAGCCGTTCATAGACACCTCGTTACAATTCAATACTACCCTATCCATCCTCCTTAGTGTACCTGAGTGCCTTAGTACGTTAGGCTAAACTTAACCTTTTGAGGACCACAATTATTAAAAAAAAATTGGTTGTATTTTTTGATTAATGGGATTTGGTTCTTGACTAAGACAATGGCTTGGTAATAGGTTTGTTTCGAGGTTAGGCCCTTGAAGAGACTGCGCATGCGTTTTGTGTCTTGTTAGTTGGTTGTTTCCTTTAGCTGAATTCGGAACCAGTCCCTTTTAGCCGAGTTCTAAACCAGCTTCTTAGTTCTGGACCTAACCGTGCCTTAACAAAGAATCAAACCATTTAGCTAAGAAACAAATCTTAGCCAAGATTTGAACCAATCATTTAGTGGAACCCCACTTACCCCCTCTATTTTAGTGTACAGACTTTCTAGGCAAGGTCGGACTGCAATCTAAACTGCAGGGAAAGCGCCCGCCCTACCTATACGTATTGAATGTTCTTATGCACCTAATCTATGGTCAGGGATCGCTTAGACGAAATCTCATATAAATTATTTAGACTACCTTCGTACTCTCTACACCAGATCCTTATTTGTTTGTGCCATGCGCCGTGGAATGTATGTTGTATTTAGCATTGTATCTGTTACTTTTTTATTTAAGATTAATTAATTTTGCTTTTTATGTGACGTTTGTAGTTCATACAAATAGTCATTATATCGTAATTACCTTGCACCTTTGCAATATTACTTAAAAATTTCAATTCTGTTTCAATCATGCATTGAATTCGCCTCTAATTACATCACATCGTATAAGTTGTTAGAATGTTTCAGATTCTCAAATCATTGAAAAGAGTTATAAACAAAATGTGTCAGTAAATTTGCTTTATTATTCAGAAATTATATTTAATAATCAGTAAATGAATGCCCATAAATATCTAGGATACCAATTTTTATGTCTGGTATGTAAATCGAGGTTATTTTTTATATTGGGTAATAATTTAACGCAGAAATAATTTTTGACAAGGCTATTAAGCATAATGTTCACCAGCTTAATAACCAGTTAATGTTTTTAACTAAGCTCTTACAACAACTTCATAATAAATTTTAATATTGTTTGGTTTATAGAGGTTACTAAAAAAAGTTTAATACTGGCAGCGGTCGGTCGTCATACTAATTGAGTCATTCTCATTTTAAAACCCTTGAACTTTCATTACAATAAGTTAAAATATACCAGAACTTCTGTCATTTATGATGTACTTGATTTAAATATGCTTATCAGGGACAGAAATTATCACTAAAATTTATTAGTGGAAATACTTGGCTAATATGAGACTAAACAAGATTAAAAAATACACTAAACGTGCAACAAAAAATGCATTTTTCTCAACACATTTAACGAAAACAAAAAATATTAATTAATTTACATAAAATGAAATATACCATTAATGATCATACGTTTACCGACAATTTTTGTCGCTCAGTTACGAGCTGCAGTCACGAGTATTTGGCCAAAGGATTCCTACAATGCAGAAAGAAATAAGAAATTAAGCAAAGAATCAAATACTTGTTTTTACCGATATCATTGTAACGTTCATTCTCTACAGTAACACCGTAGACTAAAAATGATTTTTTACTCAATGGTAACACTATAATAAGACTGTAGTTTAAAAAAATATCTGGTGATGAACACCACACGACTTCCAACCTACGAAATGGAAAATAAAAGAAATGAAATAATTTTAATATAATTATGCAACCTCTTTTATAAGAAGTTCATTACGAGAATAGGCAACATTGTAAACAAAAAACAATAATCTATGTCAACAGACAGACAGAGGTTAATAACTTAATAGACATCTAGATGTTAACTTAAATTAAGAGAAATGAATTAATTTTAATTACAATTTTTTTAGGTTAACTATAGGTAATCCAGCGATGCACGTCATTAATTTAAGTAAATAGTTCCAACGTTCTAGATTGTTTCTATTTTTTTTTGTTTTAGTCATGTTGACATACGAAATAGTAACATGAATTAGTTGGAATTAGCTAAATAAATTTATGACATGCATCGGTTTTTTTCGCTTAATTACCTATATGCAACCTCTTTTTATACGTTCATAACGAAAACAGGCAACATTCTAAAAACAAAAACAATAATCTATGTTAGAATGACGTTAAAACTTCATGTCAGCTAGACATTAATAGACATAAATATATGTTAACGTAAAAAGAAATTTCAAAGCCCCCTTCTATAAAAATATCGATAATACAGCTTCAGCATTTTCAATCATATTTATTTAATTTTTACATTTATTTCGCTTCACATTAAAACACTTTATAAAGAAAATTTATGTAGAATTAAATTTTCTTTCAAAAATACGTCTACACTTTTTCTTATAAAATTAATCGTTATTCAGATAATGAAAAAATTTGAGCTAACACTTAAATTCTACCTTAGGAATCTGTTTGCCGCTAAATTAGGCTTCATATCAAAAAATTGCACACAACGTAATGAATCGATATGTTTAAGGTCTACGTCTAGGTATTTTATATCATTGAAATATGCAGCTGTTTTAGGAATAATTGATAAAAACCAAAAACTGCCCCTATTAAACCCCCTCTGTCGGCCGCTGGATTTTTTCCAACGTATAATCAGCTCTAAGCCAAATGAAAACAGGCTTAAATACAACATTTAAGTACGTAGGTATTTTCGTTCTGGAGTAACGTGGATACTAGCATACATCCACACAGACATCCAGACATGATGGCTGATCTTGGCGAAACTTGGCCAAAAGTTGTAAAATGAGCTAATAAGTCGATTTAGCGATAGTGAAAAAAAAGTCGATTTCATAACCTTCTTCCTATATATGTATATGTATGTTGGAAGGTAATAATATTTAGAAAACAATCGCCATTTTTTCTGCTTAGTAAAAGAGTAAAAGACAATGATAAATATTTGCGTTAAAAAATCTCCTTCATCCCTAAGGCTGGAATAAATCATGCTGTGGTTTTGGATGCAAATCCAACCGCTAATCACATGGTTGGATGGACGCAAATACGTTTCAGGACTGATTTGAGTACAGCTTCCTACTCCCTGCTAAAAAACTGGAGGGCAAACAAGTTCTCATAAATGACAGAAAATTCCCAGCACCGATGATCCACCACAAACAGGACATGAAGTACTCAGTGCCTGAAAGAAAAACGATACGGAAACTATTCAGAACGAGCATCACGCAGTCGAACCTGGGAAAATAATGGCTTTGGCAGATTCTATCAGTTCAGAAGGAGACGTTGAAGAAAATTCGACGGCGCTTTCAAATGATGAGGCCATCGTTTAAGAAGAAGCTATAACTTAAGAAGTGACCTATATCGAGCCTAGTATAGAATTTCTAACACCAGACACGTTCATATTAGTGCAATTTATGTTGGAAAAACGTACATCGGTCATTTATAAATCCGTCTGCGCAGTGAAAGAATTTACGGTTGCCCGACTTGTATCACACAATTTTGTCGCCTTGTAAAGGTCGATGTATTTATCTACAGTGCCAGTCAAATATATTGTGGCCATTCTGCGACAGCCATCAGTGGTAAGTGCTGTAACTGCTTATCTGTAATATCAGTTTCCAAGCACAGTAGATGTTTTCGAGGTTTAACGTTTTACTGCTCTTTTATTGTAATAAACATTTTTTGTGTTCGTATACCCAAGTTTTATTGCGTTTGACCCCTAATATACCACATCAAAGTAACCCCACGGCATAAAACTTGGCATGAAACAAAAATGGCTTAGCCGATTTACAAATGGGGCCAGAATGACCAGTTCAGGTACCACATGGATGGTTTGGCGTATTTTAAAACAGCTGATCAAAGTAGCCCCACTTGAAGTGTGATTTTGATCAGCAACTGTTTATTATTTATTTCATTAATTTTAACATAAAAATTAAATGTCTTCGGTTCTGTACATTTGTATGTGTGTTTGACAGCATACATGTATTTGGAAATTGATCAAAGTCGCCGCACTTTATGGTACACTTTAAAAATAAATATATGTGTTAAATCAGCAAAATGAGTGCGAAAAATAGTTACGACCGCACTAAAGTGCATGTTAATCCCTTGAGTTATTTTTATCCTTAAATGGGGTTTCTCATGAGAAATAACCAAATTTGACATGAAAAATCCCTAATATCCTTTCTAGTTCTTTAATCTGATGAAAGGCTACAGAAGCTAGCCAAATAAATTGGTTTTGGATACATAAGCTATCCAATAAAAGAAAATTCAGGGCAATAGCAGAAATCATCAGTTCAACTAAAAATGATTGATTATTTTCATTTTACTTAAACTGTTATTAATTATATGTATACTCAGGTAATGAGCAAAAAAAATCATGAAAAACTATATACGACTCGTAGTTGAAATGAGCATAATGTATTTATTGGATAAAGAAACGCAAGAGTAAAGTGTGTAACAAATAAAGGGCTTATTTAAGAGCAACTTAAACTCCTCTCAAAAATAATGACAATATATTTATTATTTTCTTGTTTTACGTTTGTAAGTGCTGAAGTAAATATTATTCTCGCCAGGAAAGAATCGCCCTGCGTCATTAGTTTAGGAACTTAGCTATCCAAATTGTATGTACTGCCATCTCATATCAAAGCGTCTTTAAAAAATGGATAGTAACAAGTTTGAAGTGCAATTGACACAATCGACATATGTCATTGAATAGTTTCATAGAATGAAAAGAGAAATAAAATACTCGTTGATATGGCTTAATATGCACTTTAATACTAATTTGACTAACGACGTAATTTTAGTACATAACCTCCCTGTCTCCGTTTATTCATTGTACTCTATTGCTTTTTTCCACTTTTCCTACATTTTCGTCATTTATTATCTAAACATTTTCACAACAGTGACTTTACTTTTATCATTTCAAATATCTTATATCCCTTTGCGTGCGAAACATTGTAGCAGTAATTTCTGCAAAAGGTAAAACTTTGCACACACAAGCGCAGCAATTTGTGTTAAATTTATTGGAGCATTTTGAAAGGGAGAAAGAAAATGGAGGTCCCTTAATATCACTATCTTGCATTCAAGATGTAGGTAATATTTATTTTTATTTCACTATTGTAATCGCAAAATTACAGCATGTGCAAATGCTCTGGGTATATCTGTGGCGACAGTGAAGAATAACAAGTCTCGTAATAGATCTAATCCAATTTTATCCAGTCCAGGTAAAAAACAACTTCGTAAAAAAAAACAAATCGAGCGATCTGCCAGAAACATCCAAAATGTGCATTATGAATACATTGTACAAGGTGGCAACTAAGAATGCGAGGTACTGTATCTGGGAAACTATACATCGTAGAGGCTTGCGAAAAAAAAGTTATTACTAAAACGGCTAATACAAAAACCTGGAAAATATTTTTAAGTTTCTGACTAAGGGGCGTAACTGCAATCTTGAATCCAAAAAAGTGATGTTTCTGTGACTTCTGCTATATTAACCTAATAAAAAAATAACTGATCTTTAAACTCGAGGATAATCTGAACTTTTTTTGTTTAGCACTTTTTGACGTATGTCTAAAAATAAAGTGGTGAGGGGTATACTTGCCCGTAGTAATTTCAAAAAGAGTGATTTTATTCTGGTGTATAAATTTACAAACATTTAAAATCGCAATTTCTAGGTAACCTATTCAGAGCCGATATTGAAGCTGCAGTTTTGTCTACCCATAAGAGGCCTCAGCAATGCACACAGTGATGGTCAGCATTTCAAGCATTTACGGGGGCATTAAAAACCTTCCTACTTTAAATCAGTCCTTTCTAGGGCTGCAACTTACATAATAGAAACAATTCCAGAAAAACATAGTTAAAAAAAATAAAAATTTAAGGGATTTTCGTATACAGTTTTCTTTGGCCGCTATTTTAGGTTAGGAACAAGATATCGAGATGCGGTTTTCGCGAGCTTGTTTAGGCATCATTTAGCTACTTGTTCATGAAAAAAAGTCATACCAATGCATTTAATTTTTTGCGAAAATTAACCGTTTCTGTCGGAATGTCGGACAAAGCCCTCTAGCGACGACATGTGAAACTAACAAAACTTCAAATATTATAACATTTGTAGCCCAAGAAAAGCTCTTTTCAACGCGCCCAAGTTTGTTAAAATCGGATTAGGCGTTTCGAAGATACTTTATTTTTATAGATACGTCAAAAAGTGCCAAACCGAAAAAAGTTCAGATTATCCTCGACTTCAAAGATCAGTTATTTTTTTGTTAGGTTAATATAGCAGAATTCACAGAAACATCACTTTTTTAGATTCAAGATTGCAGTTACGCCCCCTAGCGGCCATTTCAGAAACTTGAAAATATTTTCCAGGTTTTTGTATTGGCCGTTTTAGTAACTTTTTTTTGCGCAAGCCTCTACGATGGATAGTTTCCCAGATACAGTACCTCGCATTCTTAGTTGTGAGTACAATCTAACGTATACATATTCCTACATCTGAAATGCTTTTGTTTACAGAAAAACATGTCACACTTGGAGCTTTAAGTGCTTAACTCCGTGATAGTCATATTTTCTTAAGTTTAAATCGTGCATTACACACATTAGGATTCAAGTTCAAAAAAGACTCTAATCGTGGAGCTTTATTGGGAAAAAAAATATAGCAGAAACGCGAACTCATTTTCTCAAACGATACATTCAAGAGATCAATTCATCTAGTTGAACACAAATTATTTATTTGTATATAAAACTTATAGATAAAACATGGATCTACTCAAACAGAAATCCAGACAAATCGTGGCAAGATGAAGACGTAAAGAGGAAACCTCAGGACTATGATGGTAAACGCTTTATTGTTATTCATGCGGGTTACACCACGGAATTTATAGAGAACGCATCACTATTATTTGCTTCAAAATTATTAAAAGAAGATTATCATGGTGAAATGAACGGAGATCTGTTTAAAAATGGCTTATTGTGCATTTGTTAAATAATTTAGGAGAGCCTTCATTAATTATTACGGACAATGCACCGTACCACACAACGTAAAGGTGTCAACATCATCCTGGACAAAGTCTAACCTCATTTCATGGTTACAACAAAATTAGTTATGAACCCACACTATTTAAAACTGAACTTTATTTACTTATTAAATCTCGGAAAATAGAGAAAAGGTATGAGGTATCTGAAGTAATTAGAAGCGATGGACATGAAGTGTTACGATTGCCACCGTTTCATTGTGAATTTAATGCAATTGAACACACACACGCACCGTTTTTTATAGCGAGATGTTTCGGAAGCAGACTCTACTTCCGTCATCAGGCTTAGTCCTGAGAAGGACCGTTTTCGCACTGTAGTTGAATTCAGATGATTTTGATTTTTTCCAAACACTTGGCTACTCTCAGATTCGTGCTTTGGTACTCTTCACTTACATGTCTGACAACTTTACCGCTAATCCAATATATATTTATTAGAATCTTTCGTAGTTGCGCCGTAGTTTTGGAATCCACGTGGATTTCGCTTCCACACTAGCTTGACTTATTGGATTTTCTGCCACTGCGATGTATGTAGCTTCTTTGAGTTTCCGGTGAGTCTTTCGCCACTATCTCTATGTTATCCCATTGAATGCGGTGGTCTTCGTTCCAGACATGTTGGGCAATTCTTGATTTTTCTGTTTCGGTCTTGCGGACGTTGTTCTTATGTTCCTGTGTTCTCACTTGGAGTGGTCTACTGGTCTCTCCTATGTATGCTCTGCCGAATTCGCATCGTAGTTTGTATACACAATTCTTGGAATTCTGGTCTTCCTTGGTTTTGGTTAGAATTCCCCTGAGCGTTCTAGTCGATTTGAAGGCAGTGCGTATCTTGTATTGGCTCAATCAATCAATCAGAGACCTGGCCGTTATTTTTGACAATAAATTTAGTTATGGTGAACATGTAAAAGACATATCTCTCTCGGCCAATCGTACATTGGGATTGTAAAAAAATTTCTAGTTTCGACGCCTTACTTTCTCTGCATTTCAGTTTAGTTCGGTCTAAATTAGAGTATTGTGCGTTAATTTTCAATCCTACTTACACCATACAAACAAATGCATTAGAGTCAGTTCAAAGGACGTTCTTGAAATTTTTATATTACAAACTCCGTGGAACCTATCCTGTTAGAGGATTTCAATATAATGAACTACTTGCTACTTTCAATTTTCAATCTCTCGAATCTAGAAGAATTATGTTAAGTTTAAAGTTTCTTTATAATTTGATACACAATAACATAGATGCTCCTGGCCTTTTAGGACTTTTAAATTTTAAAATTCCTCGAACTTCTTCTCGAAGAGTAGCCACTTTCATTTGCGATACACCACGAACTGACGTCTTATACCGATCTCCCATTTTCTTTATATGCCGGAACTTTAATCTTGTTAGCGAAATAAGTGACATCAACCACTCCAGCCTTTCTCCTTATTATCAGCTTGAATTTGAATATTGTTTAATTTACTTGTTTTATTTTATTTATACCATTATATTTAGTTACGTTAGTTTAAGTCTAGCTACGTTTAAATGTTAATATAGTTTTATTATTGTCCTGTTAATGAATGTTATATCTGTTGGACATTAAAGCTTATTATTATTATTATTATTATTATTATTATTATTATTATTATTATTATTATTATTATTATTATTATTGGCTGTCTATCCTTCGTATTTTGTCTGAGGTACCTTGTATATATGGTTATCCTGTATATTTAGGTTCTTCTTTCCCTGTTTAGTTCGTTAGATCGGAGTAACTAGTATTTCAGCGATATTCTTTTTTCTTTTTTCCGGTCCTTTTCTTTTGAGCATATTCGTTTCGCTCTATCGTACAAGTATCTTGCCACGCCTAACTTTAGGCTTTTGTGGCGATTGGAGCTGTAGTGCAGGTTTTTACATTCCTGTGTACAAGTACATCCAGAAATGGCAGTTTTTTCCGACTAGATGATCTCGGAATTCATCTATCTTGCAGTGTTGCCAAACTATCAAGGTATCGTCCGCGTATTTAAACCACATCATTGGTTTTTCCATGAATTCGGATATCGCTTGGTCTTCAAAGTCTTCCATATGTATATTGCTTACTATGGGTTGTAATGATCCTGCAAATCCTTTACAAAATTCCTATCCTGGAAAATAATTCCTATCAAACCTTATTTCATAGTTATTTCCACAACTGCGTTATCATTATTTATAAATGTTATCAGTTGCCATTCCTATTCCCACTCTCTACACTTCCCCTATAAATACCAGACCACCTACCATCCTAGCTTCACTTATTTACCTATTCTCACTTGTTACACTTATTATTATACTTACACCTATACCTGTTTTGGCAGCTATAGATTTCCCACTTAGTTAGGTAAACATAATTATTCAGTTTTAGAAAGATACCTACCCAGCTTGCCTAACGTGGGCGCCAGTTTGTAGTGTTTCAGGTCTACAAAACACATTTCTGGTAGCCCTTTGAGTTTGAAACATTCAGGTTCGTGGTTCAAACGACGTAACTATTTTGTGAATGAGTAATAACTATGAAATAGTCTAATTATATACATTTTTACTATAATAAATTATATAAAATAAGGAAAACGCTATATCATGAAGAAAATAAACTTAAAATATCCTGAATAAATGAACAAAATAATAAATTAATTCTGGTTGGCCCTGTACTAGAGGAGCCACTGACCACTTTTGTCGGCGCTCGTGTCGCCCTCTATGCGTGGAGCTGTAAAATACTTGATTAACTACATGTGGGTTTTTTTTCTTAAATGAAATCTTAAAAAATGTTAATTAAAACGTTAGCGGTAGTGTGGATGTATCAATGTTTCGGTGAAGTGATGTGGGGATATACAAGTGGTTGAGAGGTGAGTGTATTCAGTATTACTCTAATGATATACAAAATGTGGTTGGGCTATGAACTATGTGTTTTTGAAGTTTTGACTTTTAAGCATGTATCGTTAATTAGTGTGCTATTAATTAAGTGTGTCTGAATGTGACAATGAAATCTCGGCTGTAATCGCGATGGTGTTCAGGTGATTTCAACGGTCACAATACTTAATAATACGGGGCGGTGCCTCCGACAAACTAAGTACAACGTACCTTATACACGTTTATACAGTGTGTCCAAAATTGGTCTGTGCAGAAAATCTTAGAAACTATAAGATATCGAAAGACGGTTAAATGGAGAAAGTTTTAGAGAATTTTGAGCCCATTAAAATGTCATTCTGAAATCAAGGCTATCTCAAATATTTTTCAAAATATTCGAAAAAAACTGAAAATCGATCATTTTTATTTTTAGCTATATTTCTTTTATTTGAACAAATATAAAAAAATGAATTACACTTTACTATTGCCACTTTTTATCCTCTATTGATTGCGGACACAAAGAAATTAATATGACATTTCGTCGATTAGAGACCATCATCAACCCTATTTTTTCATGTGGGGCGGAAATTAGCTAATGGTATAAAATAATTCTTTTTTTATTCTAAATCCAACGATGTATAACACTTAATGATAATTCGACGTTTCGACCCTCATTCTTGACATTTTCAAATATTTCTTTTTTTATGAAACATTTTTGAAAAAAAAACTACCAAAGCAATTTCTTCGGCAAATGTACATTTATTTCAACTCATAATTCATATTAAGTAATAAGTAATCTCTTATGAACTGTAGCTACCTATTCGTAGATAACTATTTATTACGATATCCAAAAAGTCTTTCTAAAACTTGTCTTAAAAATACTCAAATGCTTACTTAGTGTTCATAAATAAATTGCTCAAGCAAAGGAGTGAAAATAATGGGGAATATTCAAAAAACACATAGTAGTTATTGGGGTATTATGTTAAATGTTACCCATTTAAACCATAAAATTATGACTAGAAAGTAATTAAAAAACGTTTTTAGCAATGAATCATACATTTTACAGCCCAGTAATGATAATTTTTTTTATTGAAGACTCCGCAGTTGGTCTCATTTGTCCATACAACTTTATCAGAAAAATCATGATTTTCTTTACATTTACGATGGTACCAATTACAAAATTCGATTCTCCTGTCAAAGTCACCTTCTTGCAGGCCTTGTACAATTGTTGGCTTGTAAGGACGATATTTAACAACTTTCAAAACATTCTGTACAGTGCATTTTGGAATATGAAACTCCGTGCCACAATTTCGTAGTGAATATTTCGGATTTTCGTCAAAATATTCCAAAATGTTTCCGTTACGATTCTCATTATCGATCGCTTACTTTTTTGAACGTAGTTTTTCAAAACTTCCAAATTCTATTAAATTTCTTTACATTATTAAAATGATGTCCGACAGGTTGTCTTCTTTCGGGGAAAATAGTCATCACTAGCTCTGGTAGCATTTCTTTCATTTTTGATACAGCACACTAATATACTGACTTCCATAAAAATTACACCTAGAATTTATTAAACGATGTTATTGAAATTTTCGTCAACGATGTCTTTCATTAGAACAAACAAACGATTAAAACTTGAAAACAAAAGAACAAAAACTATAAATGTTTTTTTCAATAATGAGTTGCTCCGCCACGATTTGTATGCATTCATTTAGACAACGTGGCATGCTATCAGTCAAGTGATCTATAGCTGCATGTGGTATATCAGCCCAAGCTTCTTGAATCCGTAGCCGGAGATCGTCTAAGTTATCTGGAGGGTGTGGTAAATTACCCAGTCGCCTACCGACCTCATCCCATACATGTTTAATGGCCGACAAATCAGACGACCGAGCAGGCCATGGGAGGACGGCATTGTTAGCTTCTTCCAAAAAACGTGTTGTAGCTTTTGCCGTATGAGAGCGCGCATTATCCCGTTCGAAAATGGGATTTTCCAACACCTGAAGATATGGAAGCGCAACGGGTTCTAGCACATTGGCAATATCACCAGCGGTGTTTAAGTTGCCATCAATGAAGATCAAAGGTGATCTGCTACCGTAACATATTGCACCCCATATCATCACTCCTTGTGTGAGGACTGTGTTGCGTTCCACAAAAAATGTTGGTTTTTTACGTTCTCCACGCATCCGTCTGACCCTTCTACGACCATCGTGGGTCCACTAGCAAAATCGTCACTAAACACAATTCGATACCATTCTTGCGCCCAATTCGCTGTTTCGGTGCTCCATTCTAGCCTGGGCGATATGAACGCAGCCCATAAGACCTTATCCGGCTATAAACAGATGACATTGACATTCTGGGTCCTACACCTCTCACCCAATCATTTGCAATCGATCGAGTTGTTGAAAATCCGTCTCTTGTGGCTAATAGCCTTAAGCGACGTTCTTCGCGATCTGTAGTCCTGCGGGGACGTCGAGATCGAGGGCGACGTTGTTCACTCCTTCTTCGGACCATTTGCACCAACATCTCAATACCGTTGTAACATTTCGGTTTACACGACGAGCAATTTCTCTCTCATTCCAATAATACGGTCACGTTCAAAATCAGTCAATTGGGAAAAATGTTGATGTTGACGTACTCTTGGCATTGTTCCCAAGTTCAGTACGAAATTGTGAACAAAAAATTTGCAAAATTGACAGTTCATTACACACTGATTCCTTCAAATTTACTGTTACTAATTGCAAAGGAAAAAACAAGAAAAACTACTAGCTAGATTTTATTCAAATGTTAATCGTTTGTTTGTTCTAATGAAAGACATCGTTGACAAAGATTTCAATAAAATCGTTCAACAAATTTTAGGTGTTGCAATTTTTATGGAAGTCAGTATATATCAGAATTTTCTTCGTTAGAATAATTTAACGCCATTTTCAAACAATGTTCAATAAAATGTGAGAAACGATTGTAGTCTTTTGACAGATAACATTATGTTATATTGTATAACAATTAGTTATACAATAATTGTTTTAAACTCATCAAAGCCTACTACCGGAAATTTACAATAATCGAATTCATTATTTAGCTGTAGTTAATTTTTAAGTACGAATAGGTAATTACTATTCATAAGAAATTACTGGATGATGCTTTTGGTGAGTCGAAACGTCCTATTATGAATTATGAGTTTTTTTCAAAAATGTTTCATAAAAAAATATTTGAAAATGTCAAGAATGAGGGTCGATACGTCGAATTATCATTAATTGTTATACATTGTT
>JARFJB010001053.1:70000-75000 GCA_036346205.1 Vesta saturnalis
TTTATTCATTTAGGGCCGGTCTTTCCATCTCCAGATAAAGTTTGAGTTAGTTAACTTTCGGACATATCTTACAGCTAGCGCTATTTTCCGTCTTTCCAAAGTCAGTTACCTCTTATCCAGCAGTTAACCTCGTAAACTAGAGGATAAACTTAACAGCCACATGAAGTACCCAATAGCGCTGTACCTCGTGCTACCGAAAACGTACGAATTATGAGTTTATGATGGTAACGTAAAAATCGTAACCTCAAACTGTTACTAGGCGGTTTTATTGTATTAGGTACTCATTATTAATAGAATAGTTTTTTCATAATTTGACTATGGACAATTTGATTAATGAAGCGTTGGAAGTACAAGAGATCGAGATCTTAAACCATATACTATTGCTCAACGTATTGATCATTTTGATATATGGGATGTTCTGGATTTTTCCGAAGCTTTCGCTTAAAGAAGGGCGCTGTTGAAAGGTTGCTGCAATAAACTGAACAATCACTTGTTACATCGTACTAACAGGTAATTTTATATTAATAATAATTAACAAACACAATAAAATCACTGAACTGTGAATAAAACTGGGTACATAACCTCAATAGTGAAAACAGTAACAACGGTAAACACGCGTGTAAACAGATTTGACAATAAAAATGCATCTCTTTTTACCTTCTCGATTTGGGTAAGCTATGGGCCGCTCTTGCACTTGCCTGAAATTAGCCACTTAGGGCTGCATTCATTAAGTATTAAAAATGATACAGTCAGATAACTATCGGAATAAAGCACTTGGAAAGACGGATAAAAGATATCTGACAGATTTATTTGACGGATAACTAATTCCAATGAATAGGTAACTGGGAGTTTATCTGGAGATGGAAAGACCGGCCCTTAGTGGAACAAGCTTAAATCGGCTGTTACATTCTATTGGTTTCGATTTTAAAATGGATGATCCCGAAAGAGATTTATTCGAACAAGAGCATATAGCTGCTGCCGGAGCAACATTTTTAAGAAATTACTTTAAAAACAAACAAGAGGCAACATATGATCCAGTATATCTAGATGAAACCTGGATATTTAGTCGATGCCCGCCTAGAAAAACATAGCAGGACAGTAATGTGAGAAATTTGTTAAAAAAACCTCATGGAGAAGGCAAAAGTTAAAATAAATGAATTGATAATGGTTGATTAAGTATTATAATGTCTTTTATGATTTAGGTTTATAATTCTGGACGCAGTTAATAGCAACGGATTTACTCCTAATTCGTCGTTGGTGTATTTTGCAAATGCCCAGTGAAAAATTACCACGATAACATGATTGCAGAAATGTTTACCAAATAGTTTCAACAACTGTTTATGAAGTTAGATAAACCCAGTTTAATAATACTTGACAATGCGTCGTATCATTCCTCGTTACCGGACATGTAAGTAGAATAAAAAAATGTATGCAGAATTATTCCAAGTGCATGCGTTTGTTTGTAATTTTACTCAAAAAGACTATCAAATGCACATCGTAAGCAAGCAAACGTTGGAAAAATGAAAACCCATGCATGTTGATTCTCCATGAAGAGAATGTAATGTATTTTTCAAATAGATTAAAGTAATGAGATTAAAATTAATGAAATTTGCAAATTATAACACTCGAAATAAGGGTTGCTACTTGTTCTATAATATTTGAAAATAACTACAATCTTACAAAAACAATTATACCAGTTCCGCGAATATGTACATGTAGGTTGGAAGGAAAAAAGTGAAAAGGCCACACATTTCATTCCCTCCCCAAGAGGGAGGGCGGGCTGCTCGAGCTTTCCGAGCTCCTTCAGCCACAATCATAGATTCCCAGCATACATACATTACGTATATATGCATGGTGGTATTAAGGATGGGCGTGGTCAGTGTAGGATTGGAAGGAACGGAATTAGGGGGAAAATACTACCCCAGCATTCGCCTAAGTAGCCGCACATAGTGTGCATATACGCAGTGACCATGTCTCCACATGTGTATGAGGAAAACCCCCTGAAATAAACCTCATACAAGGTAGACGGTAACAGGAATCGAACCCATTACCTCCCGAACGCTAAGTAGGTCGTATCACCAATACGCTACCAGCTCGGTAGGTCGAAAGGTAAAAATATGCAATCGATGGACTCGCGGAGCAATGGGGCCACAAAGTGTTGTGTTTACCATTGCCAGTTTAATCCAATCGAGTTGGTATGGGCGAATTGCAAAGGGTTTTATAACAAGAATATTGGTCAACATGGATTGAGTGATAATATTGTTACATCATTGTGGGAAACATCATTAATGAATTTAACTTCAGAATATTATTTTATAATTTGTTCTCATTGTTAGTAGCGACAGCATTACATTTAGGTAATCTAGCGGCAACCATAACATTAGTATGATAACAGTTGAAATTACTGCAGACCAGGCTAAATTTAATAATTTCCGTTAACGCGAACTAGCGTACTAGACGTTGTAAGAACAATTCCCGCCATTTACCTGTTTCTTACGATATCTCAGGATAGGAAAAAGATATCGACTTGCGGTTTTCACTGTTTTGTTACCAATTTAGTCTACTTCACTTTAGCATTTATGTTATTAACCAGATTGCTTCAAATTTACAAATTTTCTATTGTTTAACAAACGCCCTTTCAAGCAACATCAAGTTTATTAAAATCGGTCAAGCAGAACCTGAATTAAAGGCGTTTTTTCGTAACAAGGTTCCCACTCTCCCCCGCCCCTTATTTGAAGAGAGATTAAAACTTGTCAAATAAAAAATATGCAGAATTTGTCCAGGAATCTAATCATAATATTTAATATGCCCCTGAATTGAGTAAATTTTGAAAAATTTTGCTTTTTAAAATTTTAACTGTCAAATACGCCCTCTAGCGGTGGACCTACAATTCTGAAAATAATTTCCAGGCTTTTCTCGAGGCCACTTTTGTTATAAAAATTGTTTTCCTGAACCTGTACTATAATCCATTCCGGAGATATGGCCAATGTGTGCCTCATAATTACAAAGCCCCGAAAATGCTTTTCAACGATATTATGCAGTAGTACATTTGGCTATTTGCGTATCTAACTAAGTAACCACTTTTTTACAAATTAGCCACATGAGTAATAAAAAGTACATTCAACGTTAAGGTGCATAAACAGTTTTTTGATACCAGTACGTAAAAAAAATTTTAAAAACTTGAGTGCGATGCAGTGGATTCCCGCCGCGAACGAAGTACGCGAACTGACTTATCAAACTTCGATACACCTAGATTCACTTAGTTTTCCATAACGCCGTTCTGGAGTTCATTTAGAGTAGAATACTCTTCACAAAAAAAAAAAATATTGAGCCCTTCTGACCCACCGTTTCACATTTTCCTTTACAGGAAAATTTTGTAGTGGGATACACTACATGTAAGCTAAGCACCGTCAACTTAGAATCCCATTCTAGGGTTCATATGGCATACAACACCCTATACAGAAAAAAAAACCATTGCACCCTTCTGACCTACTATTTCACATTTTGCTTTCTAGGGTAACTCTCCAGTAGCACATACTACATGTACAATAGGCGCCGTCGACTTAAAATGCCGTTCTGGGGTTCATTTAGCGTTCATTTAACACCCTTCACAGAAAAAAAAATTATGGCGCCCTTCTGACCTACCGTTTCACATTTTCCATTCTAGTAGCATATACTACATATACATCAAGCGCCGTCGACTTAGTATGCAGTTTTGGGGTTCATTTAGGGTCGAACACTTTCACAGAAAAACCATAGCGCTCTTTTAACCTACCTTTCACATTTTTTTGGGTATACCACATTTTCACATTTGCTTTTCCAGAAAAATTTTGTAGTAGCATTATTTTTACCGATTGCTATAACTTTCGAAAAGTTGGATGTGTAAGTCTTAAATATGGTTCTAATCTAGTTTCAAAACTTGACCTTAAAAAAATATTACATAACATTCAAGATGAACTTTGTTATTGATATGATTTAATAATTATGAAGCTTAAAAGGCATTAATAGTAATAATTATAAGAGTATATTCTTAAGTTACCTTTATTATAAGTTAATATTGTTGTTTCGTCATTATGTTTCTCTTTTTCAAACATTATAAATTTTAATTAAAAAGTTTAAAAAAACAGTTTTTGAGGTGAAAAATTAATAAAAAATAATCTTAAGCAATACAAATAAATATTCATTGATCGTGTCACTTAACCCAAATGAGGTTAGTTTCATCAGCAAACACTTATTGGTCTCTAAGGGTTTGTTGTTAGTCGCTATTTTTAGGAATACTCCCATGGTGATGGAAATCCCAAAGAAAACAAAGAGGGCAAATATAGTTTAGATACGATTAGTAAGAGGTTTTCTTTAAGCTTGATAGAACTTGACATATGAATAAAAACCACAAAATTTTTTGATAATCGATCTGTTTGTATTTTAATGATCAATACATGCAATAATATTTAAAAATGATTTGAGACATATGGCCACCGCGGCTGTTCCTGAAGAAGCGCATTTTGTCAGTACAATTTTGAGTTACTTTTTCGAGCAGTGGTGGCCGTATGCCATGAATCACACGAACAATGTAGGCTTCCAAGGCGTCCAGTGTTGCTGGTTTATTAGCATAAACCAATATCAACGTCATCCATATTTTGAAAAAGATATTTATTGATCATGGTCCGATATCATCCCTACTGACCACAACGTTAGCTCCTGCCTCATTTTTAAAGAAATAAGGGTCCACTGCTGCCACCAGCGTATAAACCGCGCCAAACTGTACATGTTTCTAAATGTAATGGGGTCTGTAGGATCTCATCTGTGTTGGTATCACCCCATATCGGGCAATTCTGCTTATTACAAAACTCCTTAAGCATACAAGTGCTCTAAAGCCCAATCTGCAAAAGAACGACTCAAGCGGTGGTCTTGTGGCTATAATTCCTTCACACGATGGATCTTATATGGGCACAAGCTAAGACCTTTGCGCAACATTTCCGCCATGGGCAAAGGCCGAACTG